>MU226433.1:4407452-4427055 GCA_018584345.1 Thuja plicata
GCATGAAGTGCCAGAAGTTATTGATGCAACTCCAAACCCTGTAGAGCATGATGTAGGTGAAGTGAAAAGCTCCATCCGTCTTACAGTCAAATCTAATATCACTGCTGCAAGTAGTGTACATGAACTACTGGAATGCCCAGTATGCACTAATTCTATGTATCCTCCCATTCTCCAGGTTTGACAAACTCTAAACCTTGATGAATTTTGTGATTCTTTTCTATGTTTTTATTAAAGAAAGTTCTTTCTTTACAAAATTTATAATCTTCTAATTGAATGATGTTCGCATGCCTAATGAAAATGGTGATGCATCATGTGTCGTACAGAATTGTAAGCACCATACAGATTTTGTTGTCACACTCTGGATTTCTCTAGTTCATAATTAGAACTTCAACTAAACAACATCTACAGTCCAAAATGATTGACCCGAGCTTAAAACAATACTATAAGCTGCAGCAGTATGCAGTAGTATTGATGAGTATGTTTTTAAATGTGCGACATCCTCTGAAAGTGTTTTCTCTACTTGAGCACATCCATCCTTTAAAAAATGAGCTGGGCTAGATTCTGAAATTGACAAAACTGGTGTGGTAGCCAATATTGTAGATTTAGACCTTGAATGCCGAGGATGTGGGCATTGAGCCTAGATCTTCTGGGTACAGGATTAGACTTCTGTGCCTGCCATGAACAAAACAAGGCAGGAATGGAATCTTATTTAGGATATTAATAGAGTTCCTTTCACAAGCAGTCTGATAAAGGAATAACGAAGAACAGTATATTAATGTTCTATGCAGAACCTGGGATAGCTTTTATTCATATCTGGATGTTTGATTTTCAATAGGGTGCCAAACTGTGGAGGTTTACAATTATACAGATGGATTTAAAGGCATGTCTATTCGGTAGCCAAATCCTTCAATGTCTAATCACTGAACAAATTTTTTGAACAGAACTGTCATTTATGTATGGGAACGGTGAGTGAATGTAGCTGTGCAGTTAATTTTTGTTTCATTTGCTCTGATTACATGCCTACAAGAATAGAGTGCCAACCTTATGAGTGCTTTGTTCCAACATTGTCATTCAAAACAAAACCAGAGACAGGCATCATTTTTTTAATGATTTTGACTAGTGTTCAGTACAAAACCAGAGACAGGATTTAGTCATTTCCAGTTATTTGATTTCCAATATTGTCCCAACCTGCTTAACGATACCTTTGGTGGCTTACAAATGACTGAAAGCTTTCTGTTTACAGATGGCCAAAAAGCCATCTGTTTGTTTAGGTAGCCAAATCCTTATATATATAGTCACCAAACAAAAGCTATAAACAAAACACTGGCATTCCTGTATTATGGAGTGAGTCAATATGGCCAAGAAATTAGACATTTCTTTTATCTGCTCTTTTTACATGCATAGGAGAATCAAATGTGCTGATGCCACATGGGTGGGTGTGGTTGTAGATTTCTATGAGACACTTTCGTTGTGAATTCAGCTGGTGATGTCCTTCTCTATTTGTTTGAGAAAGTGTGCTCAGTCATTAAATATTCTTATGAATTTTTGTTCCATCTTTGTCAGAGATTATCACTCTCTTAGCTGTGGTATCCTTATGAGTTTGCACATGCATTTTCCCCCATACTTTACTTGAACAGGTAATGTTTTAATTTTAAATTTAAAAGCAGCCCGAGTTCAGATTTTGGCTGGCACCTGACTTCTGGGTCTTCTCATTTATCAGCACACACTCAATTGAGTGCTAGCAGCATTCTGCCTTATTCATGACGCTTTATAGTTGAACAGAATATTTTGCAACCTTATAACATATGATAAAAATAAGGATTCTTACTCCTTTTCATGGACTCTGGAAATGTCATGTTGATTAATCATTGATATGCCTTATGCATTTACTGCTAGAAATAGTAAATTTCAATTACTACACCTTTGACCATACACTTTTGGACCTGGCAGTGCCTGTTCCATTGTGTTTGTTTGTACATTGATACTGTGCAAACTTAAAAAATATGGCCAACCTAGTATCCCATTCATGAACAATAACATTTGAAAAGAATTTAAGCAAACTATTTACTGCTCCTCTTGTTGCACTAGGTGATATTTGTTTACCTTGTTGGCACGTAAGGTTTCAGTATTTGTTTTCATTATTTGCACCATGATAAAGCTCTAGAGAGAACCTCGGGAAATAATTATTGGCACATGCTTCTATCAATGAATGTATACATGCACCCAGTAGATTGGTTAAAGTAACTCTACTGCTATCTGAATAATGCCATAAAGCAAGAAATACAATGATGCCTATTCATAGGATGTTTGAAAAATGTTTCTGATGTGTTACTGGATGCAGGCAGAACATTCCTAGACATCTGCTCCATGTGGATATAAAAATTGTAGAGCAGCAGTAATGCCATATTATCAAGTTGATAGTTATACTTATGCTATTCTAATATTATTCACAGCTGCCAGATGCTCCACACAGTCAGCCTCTCCCACTCCCTGTACAGGTAAGGATATGATACAGCCCATATACCACACTCAGATGTATCTGAACACAGGCTGGCTGTATTAGGTGTGTATAGATGCACTAGCAACCTGCCCTCATACATGTCTTTGTGTCAGATACAGATACCATATGGTCTATATACTACATTCAGATGTATCTGAACAAGGGATCATATATGGACTGCATCAGATATGCATGGATGCACTACCAAGTTCCAATCCGTATCCAGTTAAAAGTTTTTTTTTTTTCAAAAACTACAAAAAAGTAGAACTTAAAAAAAAGTAGTTCTAAGTTTGTGCGCATAGATTATATACGCTATTTATGATTTTTAAGATCTATGATTGGGCTGCATCAGTTATGCATGGAAGCATTATCGAGTCCCTTCCAATCTGTATAAAGTTTTAAATTTTTTTTTGTCAAAAACTAAAAAAAAATATAACTTAAAAAAAGTTGTTCTAAGTTTGTGTGCACACATTATATATGCTATTTATGATTTTTTCTTTATATTTCTTTATATGTTTTTGATAGTTTTAAGACCTAGGTAGTTTCTAAGGTCACTGCCAATCAAGACATCAATTTGGTATAAATGGATTTTTTCATTTACCTCTAATTTTTTAAGGAGGGAAAAATTACATCACACATGGGTTTGAACCTGTGCCTTCTCTATGGAATACAGAAGCTATCACCAAAGGATCAGCTCAGCATGTGTGCACATAGTTGTGTTAGGTTCTATGCTTTTGATGTGTGTGTTTTAAAGGCTTAAAAGACTGTATTGAGCCATATTTTTATCAGGTCTAGATGTATGATGTATCTATACCCAATATTAGATCTGTTAGCATGCAACACACGGATTATTTGGGTACTTTTCTTGAGGGGTAAATGCTTTGAACCCAGAGCTATGAACCGGTGAGGCCACAAATGGGGGAGCTCATTGCCAACAATAACAGCCCCGATGGGGTTTGAACCTTGGTGGCAAGAACAACACCACCACTTTTAAACCATCACAGTTTGCCAATACTAGCTAGATTATTGGTACTTGGGGAGCTTTGGTGTCATGTTATTCCATTTCTTTCCATTGGATCTTCAATAATTTACCTGTTTATTTACCACACCAGTTTTGTCTTTCATTTGATGATCTGGCCATACTATTTAATCTCTACTGTCCTTTCATCGATAGGCTCAGTTATTTGGAAAAACATGAACGGAATGTGGACTTAATTTTGCACTGTGGTTATGGTTGCAGTGTCCGAATGGTCATACACTATGTTCTCAATGTAAAACCAGAGTTCACAACCGTTGCCCTACATGCAGACATGATCTTGGTAACATTAGATGCTTGGCCTTGGAAAAGGTAGCAGCTTCCCTTGAACTTCCTTGCAAGTACCAGAGGCATGGCTGCCAGGAAATATTTCCATACTACAGTAAAGAAAGTCACGAGGGTCGTTGTATTTTCAGGCCATATAATTGCCCGTATGCTGGTTCCGAGTGTACTGTTACCGGTGACATTCCTTTTCTTGTGGCTCATTTAAGAGATGATCATAAAGTGGATATGCATTGTGGTTGCACTTTTAACCATCGATATGTAAAGTCAAATCCCCACGAGGTTGAGAATGCTACATGGATGTTGACTGTGAGTCTTAATCTGAATGCAAACCAATGTTTATGTACAGAAGATGTTTGATATTATTATTCTCATCTTTTTATGATACTTCTATCTGCAGGTATTCAATTGTTTTGGGCAGTTCTTTTGTTTACATTTTGAAGCATTTCAGTTGGGAATGGCACCTGTATACATAGCTTTCTTGCGATTTATGGGTGATGATAATGATGCGAAGTGTTTTAGCTACAGCCTTGAGGTTGGAGCAAATGGTCGGAAATTACTTTGGCAAGGAGTGCCACGAAGCATTAGAGATAGCCACAGGAAGGTGCGTGATAGTCATGATGGACTGATCATCCAAAGAAACATGGCACTGTTTTTCTCTGGCGGTGAAAGGAAAGAATTGAAACTGAGAGTAACTGGGCGTATTTGGAAGGAGCAATAATTAGCCTGATATTTAACGGCCACTGCATGTCCCTGTGATTTTGTGCTGCTTATAGCACTTCAATTTCTTTTGAAGGGCAAAAATCTGATATATAAGTCATCAGTACCTTCAATACCTTCACAGAAGCTCCAGAATTAGTATTTTTCAACTAGAACACTATAGCGCATCGTCTGAAATGATTACACAAAACCATAGCTGATGAGTACATCATCTGCAAATGATATGCACTTGATATCTTGACCTTCCTTAGAAATGGAGTATTTGCTAAATGTGGAGCTTCATTGTACATCTATCTGCTGTTCTTTGATGAAGACTATTCATCAAAACTACAATTATTGTTGCCTTATTAGGTTAAATTATTGAAATAACATTTTGTGCCTATGATTGAATTGACTGCGATGGCTGCAGTTTTTGCATTGTTCAGTTAGAGAAAGTTCTTGATATTCAGAGATTTCAACCCACATTAAGTTAAAGCTGACCTGTTGGCTATCTTTATTCCACAGTTCTCAATCTTTCCCTTGTAACAAATGGCTTAAAAATTCTGCCATGTGGGTTGTATTTTCATTCCTTGATTGCATTATATTCGTATCAGGATTATTAAGAAACATCAGAAATATGCAATTTTATATTAAAGACAATGGTAATTTTAACTGTATTGCTATTAATCTAGTGTGGTGGCGATGGATGGTTCAATTTAATGAAAAAATCACATCTAGGGATTAGGATTCATGATGAGAACCTCAGTAATGTCCCATCTGAAGTGAACATTGTGACACCACGATTGGAAATTTAAGAGTTCACTTGCAGTGGTTAGAAGTTGCAATACTTAATTAGCCCTTATGCTTTTTTTGTTTATGAGAGTTACTAGTTAGCTGGTCTAGTTTTTTTTGAGTGGTGAAGTCTGCAAATTGACCAGGTACAATCAACGAGACTACAAAGTGAAGGGCCTCATCCCCAAGCATTAACACAGTCAAAGTCCACAAGCTGAATGGCACTGTGAGGGCTCTATTTCCCTGCATGTACTTGAACATCTGTGGCTGATTTGACTTTGCTACTATGTATGATTGTACCACGCTCTTATTGGCGTGTTAGCTTTTCTAGTTACATATGGTGTACTTAAATTTATGTAGAAGTCCAATTCATTTCTTTGTAAATAGGCCTGGAAGTCTTAATTACTATAAGAGTAACTTAATTAGTACAATTCTAATAACAACATAATATACAATTATCTTCTATGGTGTTTGATTTACTTATTTATTCCAGCTTTTATATTAAAGTGGTTAATGATTATTTAATCATGAAATAAACAAAGAGCTAATATGTTGATTGTTTTGACTGTGCTTTTGTATTCGCTACTCTTTTCAACTCTTGATGATTGAGGCACAAGTGTGATCTGAACATTGATGAAAAAACTTACAACTGAATCCAAGAGCTTATATGGGAAAAATTATGCCTTAAACTACTGAGAATGATATCACCGTTGGTGAGAGATAAATGTACTATGAATATTTGAGAAGTTGTTCAAAGAAATGGGAAATCTACTTTGTTTGGTATTTACCCAGACTATTCAAAGATCTAATTAATAGAGACCTAAAACATTTTGAATGCAACAGATGAAAATGTGATAACTGTAATTGGAATGTAACAGAGCCATTCCGTAGTTCTCAAATTGTGGCACGATGAGGTAAATTGATAACCTGATCTTCTTGGTAGTTTGGTATTTGCAGCAGAATGAATTCAATACTCTTATAACAATATGAATGGAAATGAAGGCAAGTAATGCACAATTTGGACAGCCACAATATATTAGACATTCATAAAACTCGGAACAACTGGACGGAACTATTCATATGAATTAGAAAAATCATGGAATTTTTTTATCAGTACGCAGAGTAAAATCATTATGAAATCCAAATGGTTTAGAGATGGTTAAGCTTGATTCGAAGTTATTTATATATGTTCCTGATCATAAAGGTAACGATGGTCACAATTCAGGTTTTGTTATATTTGATTGAGGCGTAAACTGTTGAAAGAGAGTTCCGTTATTCTACTTGGATCCAATATTTGCTTAATACTTGATAGACACTGCGTAGCCGGATACTTCTTTGCCCCTCCCTGGGCATACATATCTCCTTTCAGATATGGCTTGGATACACGTTGGATACCCACATTTGCCCAAAAAACTTATATTTTTCAACCATGCTGGATACTATGTGATTTGATTTTTATTTTAATTTGACATAAATCTTCCTAAATTTAAATAAAAAAATCATTCATGCTATTTAAAAAAAATGGTATAAACAAAACCTACACCAAATGAGAAATATAAATGAAATGTTTTTGTATTTCAACAACCCATTTTTGGGGGTTATCTTCCATTGCAACTCTACTATTTTTGCATATTGCAAATTGCTGAATCCACTTATAATTATTTTTGTAGCAATTATGAATCATGTGTCTACATCACTTTTGAAGTAATGAAAATTTCCTCTAATAACTTAGAAAGTTCTGTTAGATACCCTTTCCAGATTTGTATCAGAATCCGTCTCCTTGCAACTTTGGCACCCATCTATTTGCTGGAGCAACATTCCTTCATTTTACAGAAGCTTTGCTCCTTTTATGGCTCCAAGTTATGCTTGGTACTTTGTGCATTAATGGTGTTAAAACTTATACATGGTCTAATGCTTTGTGGATTACACTTCAATGCCGAGAGATGTCAAAGACTGGATTTGGGGTGTTGTTGGCATTGGAGTATGCCTTAAAGAGTGTTATTTTTAGCCAATAGGTTTTTTATGTGGGAGCTTTGCCACTGGAAAGTTCATTTTTTGCTTGGAAAATGACAGTCTGCTTGGTTGTGTGACCTTTTCCAGCATTAGTTGTGCTGTTTGTGACTCCATTGCTGTATATTTCTCTGTTTACTAGAATTGCGATGATGAATTATTTTTGTACACATACCTGCCAGACGTGAGTGCAAGAAGAGCAACTGTAATGAGTACACAACTGCCCTGCAAATAAAATTAGGAGTTTAAATTGTGATTGGGCTGGTTGTCTTTCTACCATTCAAAGAGTGGAAATTAAAGAGAAGCTGATAGAAGACGACATCAATCATCCACAACATTTGCAAGGAATCGGAGGATAATCAAGGTATTATTGCTGTGTGTTTCATCAATTTTCTACCTTTGTGCAAACAAAACCTTGTTCAGAGCTAACCACAGAACAGGGCTTGTAAAGTGAGGGGAAGGGTTTCACTGGTTAATACGTTGGCAAGCAATTGCTAGCAGAGAAGAAACATTTCATATCTTTTGGTTAGGGTTTTACATTTTTTGTTTTTAAATGTTCATTTATAATTGCCCATATACTTTTCATACCCGAATTCTTTCTTTCTACATGATAAGGTATGTTCTGCTGATTTTGATGAAGTTGGATATCCCTCACTGTAGCTATTTTCATTTATAAATCCTCAAACTATCTCGAGGATTGAGAGCAAGGCTTCCAAGATGCAACCAACTCCTGTAAGCTCACCTCATCATTGCCTTTTTCTTTTCCCCGTCAAAATCTCTCTACATGATAAAAGCTTAGAAGAGCATTTTTAGCAGTTTTAGTGGACAATTTGGCAAACCTAACTTTCATTGATTGAGTATGCAATTATATTAAAACAGAAAGAAATTGAAATCGCTAGTCATCTGCTTACAGTTCTTGTTACTTTTTTTTCTTGATGTAGTTTGAAGGAATACTTCCATTGAAATTTGTTGGAGTTTTAGCGAAGTTACTTATTCTGGTTCTGATATAGGTTCAGGTACGTGGGTTTGGCATTTTTTTTTAGCCCAGGTTCTGGTTACGTGTATACATCGTAGATTCATACACATTTATTCATCATTGGTTCAAAACTTCAAACATATAATAACAATAAGAAGTTTGAAGAGTGATACTCATAAATCCATAATTCAAAAGACCAGTGAGGGGAAGTTATTCAAAAGAAAGCAAATGGACCTTCCCTGAGTATGCATGAGAGATGGCCAAGAAATAGCACTAGTAATGTCTCTAATGGAGATGGTGTCATAGGAAAGTATCCATAACTGGCCATACCAAAAGGAAAGGAAACATTGCAAATTCAAAACAAAAATACTTTTTATTCAGAGCAGTAGCAGTAGCAGTAGCAAAATATTTGAGGCAGACAGTGGAGCAAGAAGCTTCCAAGCAGCACCAAAGAACAGTCAGGGGGCACTAAAACAAGATATAAATTCCTTAACACCAATAACAACCTTTCAAGCAACAAGTAGATCTTCAAGTGGAGTCTAAGGGTGTTCAAACAACCCCAAATGTCTTCGGACATTCGTGAGCAGCAGGAGAGGAAGAAAATTTGGAGGCCCAGTGAGGGGAACCCAGCCAGGACCAGCTCAGAACTGGAACCAGCATTGGACCAAAATCAGGTTCCGAGCCAAAATACAGGGACCTGGTATCTAAGAGTTTTAGTCAAACAAGATCAACTCAAGTGGTAAAACATTGGAGCTTTCATAATTGATAACCATATTTAAATCCTCGGTTAAACTTAGCACACCCAATTCTGAGTGTGGAATAGGCAAAGTTAGTTGCAAGACCTTGTGTAAGGGGAATTTGTTTGCCCTGTTAAAGACAGTTCAATAAAACCAGGCTTTCTCATTATCTTCCATTTCTTTTAGACAATTAGGAATCTATGTAACATCACTTTCTGGAAAGGGACCTCAATTGCCTTCTTACCATTCTAGAATTCTGTAAATTGACCATTGAGTTAATTGGTGATTATGGTTCATGGATTGCCTTCAGAATTTTCCTTATTAGCCTTTTTCAACCCAGTTCCCGGTGGGTTACAAGATCACCCCCGGTATTTTTATCTTCTTTCTCTGTTTTATATATATAGGTTTCCCCTACTATTCAATGCCATTGCCCACACAAGGCCTAATTTTAGTTCGCCATAGCTCTTCCATGCCACTTCTGACTCTTGCTTTGGTGAATATATAGGGCTTTATTTGTAATGTAAAGTAGGAATTTAATAAAATAGGAATTTCTCAGCATGCTGTTTCTAAGCCTAACAATTATGTATGCTTCATGATGCATCGAGCATACTTACAAATTATAGAGAAAAATATCATTCCATCTCTATATCTTACCAACAGCTAGAAGTTATCTGAAAATCCCAAATATTGCCAAAACACTTCTATGCAAACCTAATGAGAGTAATAAAAAAATGCTGTCTTAGATATAGATTAATTCTAAATTGGAAAACTTTATATACTATTTTCAGGTCAGTAGGCCATACAGATGAAACAAGTTAAGCATTGAAATATATCACGGCATCAAGAAACCACAAAACACAACCAGTAAGCAAGGGGATATTAGGAAGGTTAAGATCCATGCTAATGTATTTGAATATTTTTATTAACTTTTCAATAGGAAGTGAGACAATAATAGAAAGTTTCCAAGGTACCGTGCTTTCTATTTTCCATTACAAAATTTGTTAAACATGGTAATTGATGCTCTAAAATTAGGCGAGCTGCAATTAAAATGACAACAAATGTTCCAACAATAGTCTTGATGAGGCCGTATTCTATTGTTAACCTCTTTTGGGAATAAGTTATTTCTCTTTGCATATCGTATTTCGTACTCCCCTATGTTATACTTAGCAAATATACTCTCATGGTCACCCGGCTGTGAGACCATCATAATATAATGAATATAATCTCTGGTCAAACTTAAATATAGAAAAATGATAACAAGCTTTTGGATTGGCTTTATCAGGATACTGTGTATTTTGAGAGATTGTTTTGAATTCATTTCCTAAGAAGACGTTCTGTAATCAGTGTAGTACACCACTGGTGAATTTCTTTTTGAAGTTTTAAGGGATTTTTTTGGTCTCCATGTTATATCCTACTTCAGGTTTCTAAATTTGAATATTTTTTTACCTAAAAAAATGTTCCTTCGGGACATATGGTTGGACTACATTGTGCTTCATTTACCACTCCTACCAAACTTGCAGGACAATCCAATAAACTAACAAATTTATGCATTGAAAATCTTGAAACTGTATTGTTCTTTCTGTAAATCTTTATTCTTTATTTTCCTGTTTTAATGTTCATTTATAAATTTTCCAATTATCTGAAACATACAACATGATCAATAAATATTGGAAATTGACTTTGTAGGATGTGTAAATAGAGCTAGAGTTGACCGCAAATGCAATTCCTTCCTTTAATGTTGGAGACGTTATTTCTTCGAAGTTTTATCTTTTAAGAAATTAACTAGCCATAAAAATCAAGCAGAGTAGTACATGGAATTAGCCATACTCGTAAGAAAATTCAATGATATTTTCTTCTTAGAAACAAACGCTGAAGATAGGATCTATATATCATTAAATTACATTTCTTTACCAATTTTTTTTTCCATATTTCTTGTACATTTTGTTTACTATTCATACAACTTATGGAAACTCTTATTTTCCTTCTATAACATGAACATAATAATATTTAATCTAAATGTCATCCTTACAGACTGTCAAGTGCTTAGAAATCCCAGATATTTATTTAAACTCCAAGAACAACATTTCAATAGGAAGTGAGACAATAATAGAAAGTGTTCAAAATGATGACAACATGTGGTCTTGCTCTAGATGTCAAGATCTTATAACAGAGTACAACTATAAGTTCGTATTACATCTAAAGATCCAAGATCATACATGTAGCATTTGGGCTATGGTTTTTGATGAGGTTGTACGTGCTTTACTACAAATGTCTTCTAAAGAACTCTACATGCTCCAATATGACACTCATGTTGAAACAACTCTTCAAGCTATCATACATACTGTGATTTTCAATCATTTTATCTTTACTCTATTAAAAGCAAAAATGATATGTACAACTCTGAATCTAGAGTCACATCAACAATCACTAAAGCTACAAAAGTAGATTTCCAAGATGAGTTCAAGCCCTTACTTTTTGAAATGTCTCCCACCAAATAGAGCTATTGTAAAACATCTATTTTACTTGTGACTTCACATGTAAATCTATATAGACATAGCTTATTGTACCTATTTGAATTCTAAATATAAATATGCCATATATGCCTGACATATCTTAAGCAAGAACAATGATCATTTGAGTTCATACAAGGAATTCTAGTGCCTAAGATAGTTATACAACAAATGAAATTTGTCAATATATATTTTTATCTTGCAGAACTATGTAGTGTTATTGATAATATTATCAATGAAATAAGTAGTATAAATATGTAGAAATATTTGAAATCTTTGCCTCCAATTAGAGATATTGTAATCTATCCATTTTACTTGCGACTTCACTATTTATAACAATCCACGTTTAGAGTTTTCTTTGAGTTAGAGAAACTATTTATACATGCTACAACCTATTATTATTTTTATATCATCCAAGTTTACAAACACAATGTTTAGTATTTTTGTTATTAGATATTTTGTTGTAGATAACTATTTAGAACAATCGCCCCTATACAGTTTTTAATCTTTAGCAATTACCTTTTCTCCTTGATCAACTTATTTTGAGTGGTCTCTGTTTCCTCCCCCTGGGCCCTTTCTTCTTGAACCTCTTCTTCGATGACTTCTTGTTCTTGGCCTCCCTCTTCCTGTGCCTTTTGTTCTTGTGGAACCTTTGAATTTTTCTCATCAACTTCATCATTTGTAGTCAGATCTTCATCTATGCAAGGATCCAACTGCACAAGTAGGTTTTGTGGTTTGTACTTTCTCAGGTGGCTCGTCTCCTCTTGCAATATTTGACAGAGTTTGTGCGGGTGCATTGGAAACAGGGGCTGTCGGCATTGTAGTTATATACGTGCTCTGTGTAGGGGCCATGGAGGTTTGCGATGAAGCTGCTTTCTTTTTACCTCCTTTCTTTCTCATAATCCAAGCTTTAGTTCTTTTCAAAAAAGGGTCTGTTCTTACTTTAATGTCATCCAACTTTGGGATATCCCAATCGATTAGTTTCAATGGAGTACCTTGAATCTTTGCCAAATACTTAGGATCCACCAATTCAGATCCATCCTTTGTTATTCCTTGTACATCCATCAAAAGTCTATATTTTTTTTAATCTGATCAATGGTCAGCCTGGACCAAGATCTCTCCCTCATTTCAAAGTCATCCGTGCAATTTGCCCAAAAATCCTCAAGCATAGGCTCATGGCGGTAGGAAAGGCCTAGCTGCAAATTATCTCGCATATAGTTGCTAAGATCAAATTGAGGCATCAAAACATCGTACGTCTCCATAGAAAATTTACTAGCGGCTTTAGTAATGTTTATTGCATTGGAATTAGAGGAACATGAATAAGCACCAATAGAAATGCGATAAGGAATGACGACTTTATGTCTCTCCGCACACCTCTTATTCACCTCAACAATCTGCCTGCACAATTCTACCATAATAATCTTATCATCAACATACTTGGGCATCTTGCAAGGAAAATCATCAAAGGCACCAATTATGATATATGTAAATGTTCGGAAATTGCATAAAACAATGTTGTTTTCCAGAATCACCGCAACACTTTATAGGGAGATTCTCTGTTCAGGACACCCCTGCAATTCCCGAGTCAATCTCATGGTGAAGGTGTCATTGACCCCGCGGAAATTGGTATAGCTCTTGTGCAACTGTAGGCTTTGGTAGAAATCAAGGATTTGAACATCATCATTAAACTCCTCTACATGCTCTAAATCGGTCAAGTATTGTGTGCAAGTTAGGGCATAAATCAAATAAGATGACATGTAGAAAAACTTGTTTAAATGAAATTGATTCACTAGTGAGAAAATCGGGTCGCTAATAATTTTAGCCCAGTCCATGTAAGTGACTTAGGAGCAAATTGTTTGCACGAGGAAGAACATCCATTCATCGAGACTAATAGTTCTTTGTTTCCCCTTAACCTGTGTAATAAAACAATAATATTCAATATCTCCAGAATTCATCTAAATCCACCTGACCCAATTTTGTGTCCCTAATTTCACATAAACAACTGTCATCCATTCAAATGATCACACCCTAGATGTTTATGCCTCATTTTGATTTTTGATATATAAATGCAATTCACACCTCAAATTTGCAAAAAAAACATGGCAGAAATTTTCTAACTTAGCTCATTGAATTTTCTCCGTTTGTCGTTGTAGATTGAATTCCTATGATGCCCTATCCTTGGCATCTTCTTCACGCTTCAAATCACACAAAATAACCTTAGGAGGATGTTCAAATTACATAAAAATCATTCCTTTAATGATCGACAGGTTGCACCATTAATACCTCTCATTAGCATTTAATTTTTTGCCGCTCCTCGGGTACTGGGACACGTTATACTTTTAAAACTATGGATCCACTGCTTTTAATTTGAATGCTTTCCATGGCGTCGGGCTTAGGCAACCCTTCTGGAGGTCCTCTACCTTTCTAATTCTCTTCATTTAAGGCTTCCCATCCAAGCTTCAGACAATTTACTCTCTTCGCCTTTTAACTTACTTTGTGAAGAAAGGGACTTTCTTCCTTTTATAATTAGTTCCATCTATGCTTTCAGATTGAGACTTCAACGATGGTTCTGGAAGTCTCTGCCAGGCCCGAAGCTTGATTTTGAAGAATGATAAAGGACTTTTAATTTTTGCGGCTGAAGGAATGACTCAACAAGGATGAACAAATGAAAGACATTTCCGACTAGACACTTGATTTTTGATGGCTGTTCCCAACTGACACTCACATGCATAATGTACACGTGGTCATTCTGCAGTACACCACTTAACCGCCTACCAGTTACTAACTTATTTTACCCCTAAACAATCCTTGTGGTTTTGTCGACATGATAGTTAAATTATTTTGAAAGTTGGGGAGGTTGTAGAGTGTACTACATATAAACAAATCAGGGAATAAAGCTAGTTTTGAATCTCAATGCGCACCATTGATCTTTTCACATCAACGGATGGGGTTTAAACATGAGTTGAAAGAGCCATTTGCACCATTTTTTGCTGGAAAAGACGGAGGAATAAAAGTGGTTGTAGATTAATTGCTCGTCATTTTGAAGAATTTAAGTGAATTGCAAAAGCGAAGCAATGAATTGCTAGTGAACTTGCAACTAGTTACAATGAATTCCCGATTAATCAACTGAGGTATACTGCAATCAGTAAGTTAAAGAATAAATTCCTCAAGTTTTAATTTCCTGAACAAGTGTCAAGCGCCAATTTGAAAGGATTGATAGGGGAGGGTTAGAATTGATAATTGGTCAATCAGGGTTTTTATTTGTTTGTAACAACGGTTAGGTTGTCAAAGAGGCAAAAGCCTGCAGAGGATGAACCTACTCATAAGAGACAAACAAGGTGGCATTTATGTAATGACATAATTGTACCACTCCCTAATTCTGTAGGGAGGGGAAAGACTGTGACAAATTTCCCTAATTTTGTTGACAAAAGAAAAGATGCTAGTGAAACCCATATGAACGTTAGGGGTCATAAAATTTTAAGGTATTTTTTGGCTAAATCAGAGAACCCCTAGCCCGAGTCAAATTCGTGGAAATTGGGAATGGCAAGATTGATTGTCCCTAATATTTTTGTCAACGTAGATTTGATTAAGGTTTTAGCCATATATTACAATGAATTCAATAGGTGCATTGAGACAAAAGCATGAGTTATGCTCCAGATAAATAAAGCAACGGTTTGTGAAGTGTTTGACATGAAGGACTGTCAATTTTGACATGAAAATCAACCTGTAGATGTTAAAGGAAGAATACCAAAATGTAGAAGTGATGTATAGAAGAAGATGGATGCCTATGCACAAGGCTAAGGTTGATGTGAATCTTCAAAAATTCGTGGGCTCTGAGTTTCCCCCATACAATGTTAATTTGTTCTTTAAGTATTTTCAGATTACCTATTATGGAGTAAGTCAAGTGGCAGGCTATAATGGTGATGGAATGATGCCGCAAGAAATGATTGTCCTAGTTTGTTCCATTCAAGATCCCAAAAACAAAAAACTCCTTGATTATGCCCAGTTTGTTGCAAATAATATCCACAAGGCCTTGTGGGATATTAAACATAATAAGTTTGTAGGGAGTTTCAAATATTCACTATTATTGCATAGATTGTTGTGGAAAGGGTATAAGAACAATGTATGGAGTCCCTAACTCCATATTCAACCAACAAACAATTTTGGAAATCCTAAGCCGGTCGTGTTATGGACCAATATTTGGGATAGGGAATATAAGTACGCTCAGTATTTACACTTTGAAGGATTCTTTGTCAAAAGATTGTATGAAATTCTAGGTCATAATCCATCAAGATTATCTCCCACGATTACAATATTTTTTGAGATGAAAAAGATTGGAGAAGGAGACTAAGGTCACAATTGATCACAATTGGGCCTATTGGTATCTTGCAGAAACGTACACATACATTAGAGTCTATGGCTTTGAAGGAAAGCCTCATGTTTTACCATTCTTTGTTCTAGATAGATTAGCTATTTTGGAGATTATTTGGCAAAAGTTTGAAGCCACAATTGTTTTTTAGGAGAAACAAGAAGGGTTGTTTTATCCATGCTTATTTATGCTTTGGAGATTTTGAGATCAATTATTGGGAGGGTTATCTGGTTGCAATCATTTTTTTGCAAACATATAGATTGTCAATGGGATTAGAAGCAAGAACATTTGATCCTAAGGGATATTTTGAATTTGCCAAGGAATATGCAGGCATGTGATCTTATCATCACACTTTTTTGCAGAAGGAGGACTTGTGGAGAAATTGTTCTTATGAGGAGGGGAGGAGAAGAGTGCTGGCATATAACAGGGTAAAAAAAGTAGAAAGGAGAAGAGCAAAAAACCCCTAATTATGCAGGGGCATTTCCAAATGTATCTACTAGGGTCAGGAGGCTTGAATTGTTGATTCAAAGTGAGAGCATTATTCTACATGAGTTTCACTTGGCTACCCCACCCATCCCTACTGCTTCAGTAAGTGCTATTGGTGCACCAATTCATGCTATTCCTCTTGAGCAACATTCACCAACACCATCAACTTCCATGGATATTCCCAAGATGTTGGAATACTACAAACCAACAAGCAGATGTGGAAGAAATAGCTTAAAATATTCAACTTGATCCCTACCAACCAATGACGGGGGATAATGATGATATTATGGAAATTGTTGAGTATCTTAATGAAGATGTAAGAAGGAGGGCTTATGAGGAGTTTATTGGTGATGTTGAATTTATTAAAACTTCTGAATTCAAGATTTTTTTTACAATATGAAAGCAAAAGAGTTAATGAAGAAGATTGATATAACATATAAGGATAAAAGGGCTAAAGACACACAGGTTTTCTGGCAAGAGGTTAGAACAAAGATGCAGATAATGACCCCAGAAAAGGGTAGGTAAATCTTGAGTGGTGTTGGTTGCTTATTGTTGCTAGGTGTGGATAAATCCACATGTATTTTATTTGATAATTTAAGGAGATACCAAGATATTGATTGCAGAATTAGTGATGAAGGAATGGAAAAGTTATGTTATGGGTCTGAGTTTAACGCAAATGATAACACATTGGCATTGTGGTTCTTGTATCCACCAAATAAGAGGCCAATTACAATAGAGAACCCTCAGAAAATCCTTGGTCAATTTATGATGTACAGGTTAAAGGATGTCACTTTCGAGCAAGTAGCAGATTTAACATTACACAATGCAATGCTAAATAAAGCAAAAGTTGATGAGAAATCCCATATGGTAAAGGGATTGAATGAGAAACTCAATGAATTGAAAAGGCAATAGTATACATCTCCTGGATAGGGAATATTATTGGAGGCTGATACTTCAAAATTGAAAATGATATTTCTTTGGAAAGTAAGAGGAGGAATGAGGCAGAGAAACAACTCCTGATTGCCTAGCAAGAAAATCTATCCATGAAGAAGGAATTGAAAACCTCAAGATGCAAAATGGTCAAGGAAATAATTGAATCTAAATACAAACACATGATACCCCATTTGCACACTTTTTGGGAAGGATTCCAAGATGTCGTTAAAGTGGCAAAGAAACAAAAGAAGACAAAGTTTGATCTGAAGCTGACAAAGAAAGCTTTGATCGGAAAGAGAACATTGCGACAAATTTTAACAAAGCATATTGAGGATGGAAACCAGTTGAATGAAGTGCTGGAAGTGACAAAAGTCAACTGCCAAGTGGTTGATACTCTATTAGAACAGAATTTTGTTTATCACAAGAAGCTAATCAAGACATATCGCAAAGTCACTAGCTTACGTGGCATTGTTGCATCACCCCCTCGATTCTACAAGGACACTGGAGAAGGCAAGACAGAGGATGAATGAAAATCAGAATTGCCACAATATATTTTGAACCCTGTTGTGCATAAGGCCATTGATGATGTGGATGATCTAGTATAGAATTTGCACATTCAAATCGATGGACTTTACCTTGTGGAATTTGAAATAAAGGCAATTAACATGCTAAATACAACATCAGAAGCACCAAACTATGATGAACACATCAAGCAGTGCATTGAGTTTATGCGAAAGGAAATGTGACACATGGAGGGAGAAGAACAAAAGAAAATTTTTCAGCGGTTCCCTTATCTTTCTTTCAAGTTTTTGAACTGTTTCATGAAGATCAAATCAAATATTACTTTACACTTTTGTTGTAATTGTTAAGAGATTACTGATCTAGTTAGTCTCTTGTTTACTTATATTTAATTAATGAAAATATCAAGATGAATCATTTCATGTTTCATTCTTAGTGTGCTGTATGATGTGATAAGTTGACTTTCAAGGATAGATTAGCACTGTCATTGTGAGTTTATCATAATTGTATATGATTTGTAGATTTGGCGATTTTATAAGATACAATGATTTTATAAGAACAAATTATGTTTGACTACATATTTAGTTGGTCTCTTGTTTACATGTATTTAATTAATGGAAATTAACAAATGTGCACATAAGCACCAATTCCTCACCGCAAATGAATAATGAAGAACAATACCAGCAACAATGCATTGTATAAATTTTGATAAACAACAAACTGTTAGAGTAATTATATTTCTTCACTTATTAATTAGATCACTTTGATTTAATTAATTAAGTTGTTTATTACTCTATTTACTTAAGCTGTCTCTTAGGTGCATTATAATTAATATTTATACTAATTATTATGCGCAACCTAAATTTTTACCTTTTTAGGGTTTCGTTCACCTTATAGGTTGAACTTTGTAATTATTTTATCTGGGAATACAATTTCTCTCACACCGCTTGAGATTTTCCAAGCTTTGCTTTTTGTCTCTTCGACTTCCTGTAACAGGTCATTTGCATGCAGGTGTTCTTGGTGAATTATTGATTTGTATGTCTCAAATCCTGCATGGTATCAGAGCTTCCCTGCTGCTGTCTGGTCTAGAGGTCTTGAAGTGTTGAAGTACAACTCAACATCTATGATGGAGATTGATGTAATATTGGCTTGCACTATTTTATTTATGTACTTGCCTTCAATCAATCTATTTTGGATTATATGTATATGAGTGAGAGGACATATCGATGGATAGACATGTCTCCACATATGTGGAGACATGTCTCTCCACCAATACATCTCTTCATTAAACATTGCAAACATTACACATAATCGGTAGTTTGTTAAACATAAAGATGACCATTTATTCCACATAGAATAAATTAATACAATGAATTATGATTTAATATCCAAATATAATTATGTATGTATGTATGATAAATTATATAATAATAATAATAAACTCAATTATTATATATATATATATATATATATATATAGAGAGAGAGAGAGAGAGAGAGATTATCATCCATGATTATGTTTATCTGACCGAAGCTATAAACATCAACACTCCCTCTTAGCTAGGGAGGATAAATATATTACTTCAATGTAATATGTGAGTATGAATAATCATTTAAAAATTTATATAATTTTACTGATATAACGAGTAATGGTCTTCAAGTATCAAGTCCATGATACTCACCAAGTACTCAGAGTATTGGTCTCCAAATATCAAGTCCATGATATTCACCAAGTACTCAAGATAATGTGAGTAT
>MU226433.1:4431019-4446526 GCA_018584345.1 Thuja plicata
ATTGGCTTGCACTATTTTATTTCTGTACTTGCCTTCAATCAATCTATTTTGGATTATATGTATATGAGTGAGAGGACATATTGATGGATAGACATGTCTCCACATATGTGGAGACATGTCTCTCCACTAATACATCTCTTCATTAAACATTGCAAACATTACACATAATCGGTAGTTTGTTAAACATAAAGATGACCATTTATTCCACATAGAATAAATTAATACAATGATTTATGATTTAATATCCAAATATAATTATGTACGTATGTATGATAAATTATATAATAATAATAATAAACTCAATTATTATTATTATGTATATTCGTATATATATACATATAACTCATAAATCATTCTATTGATTGAGATTATCATCCATGATTATGTTTATCTGACCGAAGCTATAAACATCAACATGAAGCCGTGATTCGAGGAAGAAAACCACAACTTCTCTAGGGTTTCTTCTTCAATATGGAAGAGACCTTTTTTTTCTAGAGCACTTTGAGAAAAAACGGACACCGCCATTGCGCTTAGAAGGCCTGGGAGATCAAATTTTCACATAAAGTTGTCCATATTTGGCCACAGTAGCATCTGAGAATTTTTTTCACCCCTCGAGGCCGTTCGACATGTTTCGCGAGAAAATAAAATAAAAAAAACCCATTTTAGGGCTTTTTTGAGGCGCAGTCGGTTGCACCACCAGCGCGCCACCCCGGCACCACCCCGGCCCGGCCCGGCCTGCGCCGGCGCACCACCAGCTGGCTGCTCGGCAGCCACCGCCGGCACAGTGCCGCCTGGGAGCCGCCGCATCGCCACCGGGACGCCGCCGCAGCGCCGTCGATGATGCCAGAAAGTGATGTCACTTTCTGGTGGATTTTTTTTTGCCGGCTTTAAAATTTTTTGGCGACCAGACCCTTGACGTGCATATGACTGTCAAATTTTTTCCTGGAAGGTGCAACGGTCATTTGACCGTCAAATTTTTTGCCGTCTCTGTGTTTTTCCAGAGAGCTCCATTTCAGAGGTGTAGTTGGTTTTTTGACCATAACTTTTGCATACGGTATCATTTTTCAGAAAAAAAAATATCACCGAAAATCTCTTTTCGAGCCAGAGATGATGGTGTTGGTTTCATTTTCTGATTTAACCATTTGAGTTCCTATTTTTGGCGTCAAAGTAGAGGCTTCAATTTCCTTTATCTCTGCATCTGGTGTCCAAGTTTTCTCCTTATTTTTCATGCTTTCTATAGTTATTTCTTTGGTGTACGGGGGAAAGAATTATACATTATGGTGGGGGTACATTTTTATTTTTGTAATTTACTTCAAAAAAGACCCTTCTTCTTCTGTCTTCTTCTCTCAATGTCGGACCCCTCTGTGGCCCGGCTGACACCACATAACTATCACACCTGGAAAACACACATGACCAGGCTGCTTATGTCACATGGCTTATGGTCATGTCTGGATGAGCACCAACCTGTTTTGCAACGCCCTTTTGAGGCTCTTCAGCACAGAAACAAAATGGATGAAGCCATGGGCTTGATTGCATTGAACATCTCCGACAGTCTCCTATTTCACCTGGATGGTTTGATCACTCCTCGGGCTATTTGGGGCAAGTTTGCAGATTTATTTGGCACAGTGAATGAGTTCTGGGCACTACAGCTTGATGCAAAGTTGACCACTTTGAATCCTACCAGCTTTCCCACTATGGATGAGTTCTTGATGAAATTCAAATCTCCACATTCAGTTTTGTAGGGATGCGGGAGGAACAAGATAGATGATGAGTGTATCTTCCTGATACTCTCAAAGTTGAGAGGACAATATCAGATCTTTTCTTTCACTTTCTACTCCACTATGGATGCTTTGGGTGCCAGACACACCATGCCTTCCTTTGAGACATTCTGTGATCGGTTGACACGGGAACAAGAAAAGATCCAACAAATGGATGCTTTTGGCTCTTCAAGCTAAGCATTGGTTGCCCAGTCTTCATAGGGGAAACCAAAATAGAAAGCCAAACCAAAGAGAGATTCAGCAGACAGTGAGTATTCCTCCAAACCTGCACAGAAAATTGATTCAAAACCTCCAGCTAACCCTTCCAAAGGTAAATCTTCTTCTAAGTCTACCGAGTCTACCTCTAAGACTAAGAAGAAATCAGTTAAAAACTTTAGTTTTTGTGGCAAGGATGGACATCCCATTTCTAGGTGTTGGAAACATTTGGAGGCTTTAGAGGAAGTCATGCAGGAGCATCACATTTCTTCTCCTTAGTCCACATCCTCCCCTACAGGGAAAGGTCATGCTCTTACTGCACGAGCAATGACTTCTGGGCCCACCTGGATTTTAGATTCTGGTGCCTCTCACCATATGACTCACACTCAGCAGTTGGTCACCTCACTTGCTCCTTGTGCTACTTCAGAGTAGTCATATTATAGCTAATAATTAAATCATTTAATTATTAGTCTATTATTCTCTATGCTTAAGTTATATTTAGGCAACTTTTTATTCTTTAGGGCTTTCCCCTTTAGGGTTTCGGTATCCTTTTATAAGGACTCACCGCTTTTCATTTCATTAAGGAGATTGGTATTGTATTCATTATTGTTGTTAATAGAAGTTTATTCTTTCAACATGGATATCATGTCTCTGGCTTTTTGGCCGCCATAGTTTCTCTTCTGTCTTCTGTATCTTGCTTCTTCTTGTGACAGGTGTGCATGCAGGTGTTCTTGGGAGAATAGGGCATTTCCTATTTCTAACATGGTATCAGAGCCATCCTAGAGCTGGTTGTTCATTTTTTATTGAAGCATACCAGACATAGAGGGTTTTAGAGGTTTTTTAGTACTTTTTTGTAGTGTTTTAGGGGCAGGCTTTGGTTATGGTCACTTTAGGCTCAAATGGACATTTCCATTGAGCTCAGTGCACCCCAAAACCCCAGAAATGACATAAAATTCATCCATTTTGGACTACTGGACTTTGAGGCAAAATTTTTTTGGTTTCCTGTGCCGTACGGCACAGAAATTGAGGCAAAAATAAAAAAACCATTATTTTCTATGGTTTTTGGTTTCAAAATTTGCGTAGGCTTTATTTTTTCAAAGGCGCCACCGCCAGGCCGCCACCGCACCACCGGGGCTTGGCCCCTGTCGGCAGCGCCTCCCTCAGACTTGCGGGCTTCGCCCTTCTCCGGCGCCCCCGCTCCGGCGCCCCCGGTGCCTTTCGCTCCCCACGCCACCGCCGTGGCCCCCGCCGCCCGTCCTCCGCCCCGCCCGACCTTAGCTCCGCTGGCGGCCTTTTGCTAGCCCCCGTGAGCTTTTCTGCAAGCGGGCGATCATATGAATGACCGGGGGCTTCGGCCCAGCCCCCTGAGCGTGCCATGTGCCTGGGGGCCCACTTTTTTCTAGCCCTAGGGGCTTAAATTTGGTTTTTGGGGCCTTTCTGACCCTCCTGGATTGTTTTCGCTCTATCGTGAGCATCCGGGGGTCTTTTTCTGACTTCCATATACTGTCAGAAAGCTCTTTTTGAGAAATTTTTGATGATGGTAGTTAGGGTTTTAGGTTCTACTGTTTTGATAATATTTTTTTCTGTTGAAGTCTGATGTTTGTTTTTGCCTTCCGGAAGCCATATCTGGCTCATCCGGACTCCGTTTTTGGCAAACCAGATATCGTCAAAAAGCTAGTTCAGTGAACTATTCAGTTGCAGGGGTATTTTTTCCAGATTTTGCTCCAGGTTATCTCTCCTCCAAGTTTGGCAATTTTTTGCACTCTGGCGGATTGCTTGGGTTCTACAGGTCCTGGGATCTCCTCTTCTGATTTTCTAGCTCACTCTTCTTTCTAACTTCTGAGCTTGTTGTATCTCCACTGTTGCATCTTTTTTCTGTAAACGCACTGTGATAAAGTGCCTACTTCTGCATATCTGGGATCTTGTACACCTTGTGGTTTTTGTACTTGCATTCTGTTATAAAGTGCCATGGGGGGTTATGATTTTATGCCATTTTATGCTCATCCACCTTTGTCAAGTGAGCGTACCTTCCATGACATTAGCCCATGCTGTGTGTCGGTGACACCGCCCTGTATCCTATGTTTGTACTTCTTTTGCACTGTTGGTGTTCCTGGTTCTTCTTTCTGCAGATGTTTTTGGCATTGCATTTCAGTGTTCCTGTCACCTCTCCCTATTCAGCATTATGGGGGGGTTCACCTGTTGGTTCTATTGATTCCTGGTTCGATTAATCAGCTCTTCAGACATTGTCTTCTCTACCTGGTCATGCACTTCAGTGGGGGTTCCAATAGTCTCTTCTAACAGAGTTTATAGCTTCATGCTTCGGAGATGCTTCTTGCTCTTTCTTGTCCCTCTCTTTGGGACTTTCCCTAGATTGAAGGCTCAGTTTCCTTCATCTAGTTTATTTTATTATACTTGGGTACCTGATCAGGCCTAGTTGCCGGGACCCATAGTTCCTTTCATGCATCTTGTTTTCATGCATCTTTTAGTCTTTAGCTATTTTGCTTCTCCCTAAGTTACACTTAAGGCGGGGTGTTAGAGTAGTCATATTATAGCTAATAATTAAATCATTTAATTATTAGTCTATTATTCTCTATGCTTAAGTTATACTTAGGCAGCTTTTTATTCTTTAGGGTTTTCCCCTTTATGGTTTCGGTATCCTTTTATAAGGACTCATCACTTTTCATTTCATTAAGGAGATTGATATTGTATTCATTATTGTTGTTAATAGAAGTTTATTCTTTCAACATGGATATCATGTCTCTGGATTTTTGGCCGCCATAGTTTCTCTTCTGTCTTCTGTATCTTGCTTCTTCTTGTGACAGGTGTGCATGCAGGTGTTCTTGGGAGAATAGGGCATTTCCTATTTCTAACACCTCTCACCATATGACTCACACTCAGCAGTTGGTCACCTCACTTGCTCCTTGTGCTACTTCATAGATTGCTATTGGGAACTCATCACATCTTTTAGTTTTGGGTTATGGTTCTGTTGCATTAGCTGGGGGTTCTCTTCAGGATGTTCTTTTTGTCCCTGACATCTCTACGAACCTATTGTCCATTTATCAGATTTTCCACTCTGGCTCTGGTAAGACAGTTGAGTTCTCACCACATGATGTGGTTATTTGGGACTTACATGATTCTGATTTGATTATGGCTACTGGGAGTGTTGACTCTGCATCCCGCCTATATAGATTTGATGGATTTGAGCCTTCTGATGGTACAGGTTCCTGTCTTATAACACATGCATATTTAGTGAGTAGACTTTTGCATAAGCGTTTGGGCCATGTCAATTACAGACATCTTCAGCAGATGAGCACAAAGGAGCTTGTTCTTGGGCTTCCTCAGATTTCTTGCACTGATGGTGTTTGTCAGGGTTGTGTCCTTGGAAAACAACATAGGGATCCTTTTCCTCAGGGATGAGCTACTCATGCTTTGGCACCATTAGAGTTGATTCATAGGGACCTCATGTCATTTCCTACTCCTTTTTCTGGTGCCAAATATGTGCTTACTTTCATTGATAACTTCTCCAGGCGCACATGAGTGTACTTTTTGAAGTACAAGTCTGATGTCTTTGATTCATTTTGAGTCTTTAAGACATTTGTGGAGAAGCAATCTGGTCTTTCTATTTGGTGGATACACACAGATAATGGGGGGGAGTATGTGAACCAAGCTTTCAGGGATTTTTGCTCTGAACATGGTCTTCAACATCAGTTTTCAGTTCCCTACACCCCTCAGGAGAATGGTGTGGTAGAGAGAAAGAATAGAACACTTCGGGAGATGGCTAATTATATGATTCAGTCTAGGTCCATGGATTCGTCTTTTTGGGAAGAGGTCGTCAATTGTGCCAACTATATTCAAAATCGGATGCCTCACAAGGCAGTTTGACATATGACTCCTGAGGAGGCCTGGTCTCATATCAAGCCTGATGTATCTTCATTCCGAGTTTTTGGTAGTGAAGCATGGGAATTTGTACTTGATGCTCAGAGGAGAGCAATGGAGCTGAAGAGCTGACACCTCATTTTTGTTGGCTACTGCAAGGATGTTAAGTCATACAGGTTGTTTGATCCCGATTCCAGAGAGGTCTCATTTCGATGGGATTTCCAGTTTGATGAGCACCTTCCTACAGTAGATACCCTACTTCCAGAGTCTACTTCACTTACCACTACTCCCTCATCCCTTCCTGATTCTTTGCAGGATGATGAGGATGATGATCTTGGTGATCCCCATTTACCTCCACCATAGGATCCTCCATAGATGCCTAGATGGGCTCGTGTTACAGTTGAGGCTGCATGATCTCTGGCTAGTGACCCTTCATCTTCCCGTCGTTTGGTCTCATATTGCGGGTTCTAGCCTTCTGAGTCATGCTATTTGTGGTGATCCTCAGACATTTTCAGCAGCGACAAGACATCATGAGTGGGACAATGCTATGGAGGAGGAGTATTCTTCTTTGATGAAGAATCATACTTGGGATCTTTGTTCTCTTCCCAAGGGAAGAAATTTAGTGCGATGCAAGTGGTTGTATCGTACTAAGTTTTCTGCTGATGGTTCCATTGATAAGTACAAGGCACATATTGTTGCAAAGGGTTTTTCACAGGTTGAGGGTATTGATTACACTGAGGCATTTGCCCCTGTCGCCAAGATGAACTCTATTTGCCTTGTCTTATCCCTCGCAGCTTCTCAGGGATGACCCATTTTTCAGATGGATGTGAAGAGTGCATTCTTGCACGGTGATCTTACTAAGGAGATTTACATGGAGAAGCCTCAAGGATTTGTGCAAGATTCCTCCTTGGTTTGTAGACTTTGGCATTCTTTGTATGGTCTCAAATAGGTCCCTCGGGCTTGGTATGAGAAGATGGAATCTT
This sequence comes from Thuja plicata, assembly GCA_018584345.1. Taxonomy (NCBI): domain Eukaryota; kingdom Viridiplantae; phylum Streptophyta; class Pinopsida; order Cupressales; family Cupressaceae; genus Thuja; species Thuja plicata. The sequence continues at coordinate 4,437,852 of MU226433.1, forward strand.
TTCTTCTTTCCACAGGCTTTACACGCTTTCATTCCGATCCTACAGTCTATATTCAACATCTTGAGGATGACGTTTTGATCCTTGTGCTATATCTTGATGATCTTCTTATCACAGGTAGCTCATTTTCTATGATTCAGGATGTTCAGCGCGCATTGATGGAGCAGTTTTAGATGACTGATCTTGGTCTGTTACACTACTTTCTTGGTTTGCAGATTGTTCAGTCCTCTACTGGGATCTTTATTTACCAGCATAAGTACGCTCTTGACATGCTTTTGTGCTTTGACATGCTTTCTTGCAAGCCTGCGCCCACACCTTTTCATTCCAGTGTTACCCTGCCTACCTCTTGCACTTCGACTTCAGTGGATCCTACATTGTATCAGCAGTTGGTTGGCAATTTATTGTACTTGACACACACACACGTCCTGATCTTTCCTTTACAGTTGGTCTTGTCTCTCAATTTTCACATGATCCTCATGAGAGTCATTGGCAAGCTGCCAAGCGTATTTTGAGATACATTCAGGGCACTATTTTGTATGGCATTCATTACACATCAAGGTTTCCTCACATTGTTGGCTTCACTGACTCAGATTGGGCTGGTGATGTTGATGATAAGAAGTCTACTTCTGGCTTTGTTGTTTGTCTTAGCTTTGGTCCTATCACACGGTCATGCAAGAAGCAAATGCTCGTGCACTTTCATCTACAGAGGTTGAGTACAGATATGCAGTGCATGCTAGTCAGGAGATTTTATGGCTTCGATAGTTGATGACTGAGTTTGGTTTTCTTCCTGATCATTCCACTGTTTTGTGGTATGATAATCAGAGTGCTATTCACATTTCTCGCTACCCAGTGGAGCATCAACACACTAAACACATTGAGATTCATATGCATTTCATCCTTCAGCAGATTCAGGATGGTGTTCTCACTTTGGAGTACATTCCCACTGACGCACAGGTTGCTGACATCTTCACCAAACCTTTTGCATCTCCACGCTATCTTCAGTTGCGTTCTATGCTTGGGGTGACAAAAGTTGTCCTTGGGGGGTCTTCTTGAGGCCTTCCTTCCTTTATGTTTTTTTCAACATGTTTGTTCTATGTATTTTTGGAGAGGGGTTTTTCCCACTGGGTTTTCTCCTTTATCTCCGGTTTACAAATATTTCCTTGTATTGGGTACCTGATCAGGCCTTGTTGCCGGGACCCATTTCCTGCTTTCATAGCTGTGCTAGGTTAGCTTACCTCCCGAGCTTCGCTTAAGGGGGGGTGTTAGAGTAATTATATTTCTTCACTTATTAATTATATCAGTTTGATTTAATTAATTAAGTTGTTTATTACTCTATTTACTTAAGTTGTCTCTTAGGTGCATTATAATTAATATTTATATTAATTATTATGCGCAACCTAGCTTTTTACCTTTTTAGGGTTTCGTTCACCTTATAGGTTGAACTTTGTAATTATTTTATCTGGGAATACAATTTCTCTCACACCGCTTGAGATTTTCCAAGCTTTGCTTTTTGTCTCTTCGGCTTCCTTCCTGTAATAGGTCATTTGCATGCAGGTGTTCTTGGCGAACTTTGGATTTGTCTCTCTCAAATCCTACACAAACATTAATTGATTATTATATATTAATAATGGATTACAATGTCACATGGTACATTGTACATCCTTTTTATTAGTAAATGCAACTTCAGGATCCGTTCTACCCAACTCTAATTCTTTCCAATTCTTTCTATGCCAACTCTAAGTGTAATTGGTCTGTCCTTTACTCTAAATATGTACACATTTGTGGATAGGAGAATTTATAGTAACCCCTTAAATACAATTACATTACCTATCCTAATAGAACACTTACAAGAAGTGAGAACAAAGAACACGAAATTGAATAATGAAATATCCATCCCTATCCATCCCTGATAATGATTAGATGACTCATGAGAGGTCCAAAGTTTCCAGCTAGAAGCCGATATAGCTCTGGGATGTTCTCTTTTGTATCTGGAGGTGTGTGATGGAGAAATGTCATTAGGATAACCAGTCATGTGCTTCTCAAAGGCTCAATGTCACAATGTCCCGTGCATAACGACATAATCAATGTCTTTGTTCCTCACCCAGCTAATGTTGTGGGAGCATTCTTTGGGACTTCCATTCTTTCACCCCTCTAGTTTTAGAGTACAATGACACCCCTGTAACTCTTTCCAATTCTATCTATTCTAAGTTAAATTAGTCTCTCCTTTCCTCTGAAGCCGAAAACTACACGGTCTCCCCAGGCTAGACTGCCACGACAAGTCTGTGAAACCTGTGAGCCTCCTCACTATCACACTTGGATGACCAGTGATACAAAGGGTCTGCAAATGAAAGATTCACAGTCTCATACCGCTAGGTGGAGAAATTTGAAAAGGATCCTCAAGGGGTGCATAATGCCTCACAATCCCCATCTTCTGGCATGACACCTGGATCTCCCTTTTTAATATGTCTTTGAAGGGGAATATGATCGATTGCAACAAATATAGAAATTATTTGTTTTCGGTATCTCGGTGACCATCACATAAATTTTTGGTATCTCTGTGGCTATAAAAATAATTTTCCTCTTTCTCACATTGTTAGTCTTTGTATATCTCTTGCAACAAGGCCTTCGACAACTGCACTCTTTTGCATCCAAACATATTCATATTACTAACACAATCGCACAGTGCACACTTATATAAGGGAAACACTTCCTGGATGCAAATGTATAGCCCCTTGGGACATTTTGATCCTTTTCTCCCTCAGGCAATGATTCTCGATTTTGAAGTTGCAAACAATGATGACGTCGACAACATGTCTTTATAATTCTGGCAATCCTGCACCAACCGTACCCTACAAAAAGTTCTCAAACTTATTGAGTCTTGGTTGTAGAAAACCTAGTTGGTCAAAAGATTTCGACGACAAGCAGCATCACTCCATGTAGGCGTAGAATTTATTGGACCGTATGGATTGATAGGCTAAATTTTTATAAAGCTATCCTTTCTTCCTTTTTTTATTCCTCTATCCATATTTTTTTTCTCTTATCTTTATCCCTTATTTTTTTAGCCCTTATCCATATCTTTTGTATTTTCAGAAACAAGAATAAAGATCAATAGATCATATATTTCTATTAATTAGATGTATTTTTATTAATTAATAAAGGTGAATTTTTTTACAAACTTCCACAGGAAAAGAGACACGTGTCTATGCCTTTATGAAAACGTCTAAACAACAAACTAAAATGCTTTTTTTTTATGAAGGGGACACTTAGTTTTTTTTCATCATAAAACTTAAAGTTAATTAACTATAGTCTATAAATCAATGATTAAGCTATAATTAATTCATTCCCGAATAGCCATTGGATGATAGAAGATCAAAGATGTAAGGTCTATTTCTGGACGAAGTTCTGAAGCATAATAAACTGTTTAGAAAGTTTCTAGAAAATAGACACGTGTGAGATGCCATAAGAAGGGGTGACCTCTCATTGACTTGTTGGAAGGTTTCTTTTGTTTTAACGCGCTGGCACGTCTGAGGTGGAGCTTCCACCGTGTAATAAAATTAAAAAAATTGGACACTTATCATTATTTCGCATAATCACATATTGGTGGTAGGACCCACCATTTAAAGAACGAACACTAATTTATTTGTTAATTTTTTATAAGACAATCCCACGAAGGTACACTGAAAGCTATGGCTTTGTTGCACTATGGTGGTAGGCCCATCTTGAACAACTTGTGATAGAACTAACAAGTCATATAGTACCAAAACCCACATGGAATCATTTTGCATCATCACATATTATTAGTATGACCCACCACGTGAAGACACAATTAATAGTTTAAACTTAAAGCTAATTCACAACATAAAAATTATTAAAAGGATTTGGAATACATAGTGCGACAAACGATGTGTGATACGAGAGAAAGGGTTCATAAAAAAATTGTTTTTTAATTGTTTATAAGACTGTCCCACGAAGGTACATGGAAAACTATAATTAACTCATTTACAAATAGCCGTTGGATGATAGAAGATCAACGACGCAAGGTAACTATTTCAGGCCGAAGTTCTGAAGAATATAAAACTGTTCAAAAAGTTTCTAGAAAGAAGACACGTGTAAGATGCCATAAGAAAGGGTGACTGCTCGTTGGCGTGGAAGGTTTCTTTTGTTCCAATGTGCTGGCACATCTGACGTGGAGCTTCCGTCATGGAATAAAATTAATAAAGATGTTTTTTTAAACAAATTTCCTTCGAAAAAGAGATACGTGTCTGTGCCTTTATTTGTATACTTAAATTTTAATTATATAGTTAAAAGTAAAACTTAAAGTTAATTAACTATAATCAATGAATAAACCATAATCAAATCATTCACGAATATCCGTTGGATGATAAAAGATCAACGATGTAAGGTCTATTTTGGGCTGAAGTTTTGAAGCATAAACAACTGTTCAGAAAGTTTCTAAAAAACTGACACGTGCGACAGGATAGTCTTCAGAGATGAGAAATAAAATTAATAAATTTTTTTCCATTTATTCTTTGAGGCTTTTGAAATTAAGGGAGTTTTTCTTTGGACTAACCAATTAACCAGGGAGATTTAGAAATGAGATTGAGGGATGCAACAAAGTCTTCCTGCGCTAGTTTGTGTATTTGTCACTACACATTCAAGAATCAAATTTTGGGTAAAATACCGAACACCTATACTTTTATTGTAAAACTAGGGGTTAAGGTTTACATTTTTGAGCTTGTGTACCACCATTGTTTAACCATTACTAGTGATTGGAAAACATAAAAGTACAGTGAAAGAAAATATAGACTTTACCAAACTGGTGAAAACCCCATATTTCACTATTGAATACCATGATATTTATGATTCTATGATCAATGGTAAGCGAACAACATAAATTAGATTCACATTGCAGAATAAGTCAACAACTACCACTAGCGATGTTTGCTTGGCTGGCAGGAAATGGGAGAGCACTTACAGGTGATCGGCTCAAGCGATTGGGATTTGCTAGGCCTTTTATGTGTCCTCTATGCAAAAATGTAGAGGAAACCGTGGACCACCTCTTCCTAACATATGAATTTGCGCAAAAGGTGTGGAGATTTGGACTGGGAAAGTTGAACTGGCAGGGACCCCTGCCTGAAAATTTGAGCCTTTGGCTGTCTTCATGGCCTAATCCAAAAGGGCCATCCTCTTTGGATGAAATTTGGCATATCCTCCCATCTAGCACACTTTGGCTAATTTGGAATGAGAGGAATAGGAGAATCTTCTCGCAAAAAGCTAAAACAATGGACAATTTTCTAGCAAACTTTGAAATAGCAGTCTCAGAACTAGTGTCCAATGCTGCAGCTCAAACTAATGCCAAGAAGACCCCCTTCACCAAAGCTGACATGATAGTACAACATCATCAGACGTGGGTGAAATATAGGCCCGTTAATGGGTGTGGAAGGGTTATTCCTCTTTCTAAGGATGAGAAAGAATGTAGAAACACATGGCAACCACCATCCCCTGGATGGATTAAGATTAACTTTGATGGCACCTCGCGAGGCAATCCCAGAATAATCGGGTTAGGCTACATAGCCCGAAACTACAAAGGAGAGATTCTGGCCTTAGGGGCCAAAAGGATACAAGATGGTACAAATAATGAGGCAGAATTCCTAGCCGCATTTGAAGCTGTCCTAATGGCTAGAAAACTACAATTCAGGAAAGTTCATTTGGAGGGTGACTCCCTTTTGGTAGTAAATGGAATTAATAAGGGCCTGATGGATACATGGTATTTGAACAGGCACATTAGAATAATCAGAAGCATTTTGGCAGAGTTCAAAGATTTCAAAACCACACAAGTGCCGAGACTGGCTAATAACTTAGTAGACAAGCTTTCAAACTTAGGAGCTGATTTTTGAAATCTTTGAAGATTACACCTTGGAGGTGCTAGCCGAGGATCTTTGATTATTAGAAATCATAGAGGAGGCTGATTCCCAAATAATTGGGCTTGATTACGTCACACCATCAGCTACGTGGCTGGCTTACACATTCCCAGGCCTTGATCGCCGCCATGGGGAAATCTTTCACTTCCCCCAAATTGGTTTTACGGTATGTGAATCCGAGTTCATACCAGCGGGAGTAAAGAGTATTGATTGCCCTTTTGGCAAGTTGATGGAAACATCATCTATTTCTAGAGGCTTCGGCGGAAGTTTGTATACACTAAAATCTATTGTGACAAAGTTCAAAGATCAGTGCAGTGCGATGGAAGCTAACTTCTCTCTCTCAACGATGGGGCAAATCCTGACTTTCGACACCCTCATCACTTTGAATAGGCTGAGCCACATCTTCTTTGGAGAGGGTGATGACTTCTGGGAGGCCATCAGAGATATTATCGGGGAACATTTCCTCCAGAAAGGATGGCGCCCAGGAATAAATTTGGATATCTCGTCTATTTTTGTGGCCCTTGCCCTGATGGTGGCCGAATCTAAGGCGGAAGTTCGGCGAGTTGTCAGGGAATGCATGTTGGTGAAGTGGATTGGCGAAGTGGAGGACATCATTTCTCGAGCGGAGGTGGGACTGGGACTGCAAATGGGGGAGGCACCTTTCCGCATGATTGGGCGTGGCAGCTGTGGTTTGCAACCACTAGTAGTCTGGTCCACGACATGCCCAAAGGACATACAACTGGCACGAGCTTTGGGAGGCTGGAAGGCGTTGCTAGTGGCACTGGCCAGGGCCAAGGTAGAGATTACAAAGGTGGTGCCTGACAATGAGAATTGAAAATGAAAGAAGATGACCATTAAGTCTTCTGCGAGCTTGGGCGAAGATGGTCGACCCCTGGTCCGAAGGCAACTGCCAGTCACTAGAAGGGGTGCAAAGGCCTCTGCAGCCAGGATTTCCAGAGAGGAAGCAGTTGCGGGGCCGAGTGGGGACACTGAAACCAACATTCTGGTTGGTGCTCTTGTGGACAAGTATGGAGTGTTTGGGAATTTTTCCAGAGATGACGTGGCAAAATGGTTCCGTTAGGCGAACTTAGTTTTTCTTGGGTCTCTTTTGTATCTGGGTGAGGAGGTCTGTTGATAGAATCCTCTATTTTTGGGTAGCTTTATTAGTGGTTTCCATCATTAGCTCTCTATTGGAATGTATGGTAGTCTTATGCTCGTGTATGGATAAGCCCCTTTTGAAAAAAATGTAACCGTTATTTTCAATCAATACAATATCAAAATTACCGATAAAAAAAAATCATCTTGTTTTACAAAACTTTAGGAGCGTGGAAAAATAAAATTGCATTGTGGGATGTTTGATTGGGACTCATGATGTTACTTGAAGTTTTCCTTTGCCCAAAAATCGTGATGGTCTGCACCCAAAATTATGATAAAAGTAGAAGAACAATTGTAAACAACAATACCCAAAAGGAAATTTTATCCATCACTGAGAAAGATTTTAAAAGTTTGTTGGACTTGGGGCTTGCAGCAAAAAACTCAAATGTCCAAATTGACCTAGAAAAGCTTGCAAAGGGTTATAAAAGATTCAGTGAATATGAGAAAGATAAATTTATCAGAGGTATAATAACGGATGGTGTCCAATTGGATCACAATCATAAGCCTCCTTATAATGTTGATTTTTTTGTGCTATGGGTTCAGAATAATATTTCCATACTAACATTTTGCCTCAGACTGGAAAGTAATAGGGAAGTGGGCGCAAGCCTTCTTCAAAATATATTTAATATCCATTATATTTCTCAACCAATTAGATATAATTTTGTTGAGCATGTTTTTCAATCCAGGCACAATCAATTTGTAATGATTAAAAGAGGCTCCTCTAAGACATTTAAGTTCACAACCTACTTGTGTCATCTTCTTCTAGAAAAATATCATGGAACATTCGAGACCAACAAGCTTGAGATTCAGGTGTATAAGATTGATGATCATAACAATAGAACAATGACCCTAATATATGAATGGGCACCTAAGATACAGATGGATGATAAAAGAGGGAACTACACCATTTGGTAGACTTCTTTTTGGCACCAATGTATCATGAAATTACAAACACTCTAATGCCTATATTTCCTGTGTCTTGTAGAAATTGCATTAAACTCAAATCTCAAATACAATTGGCGGACTAGTTCCTCATGGAAGAATTTACCGTGTTAAGGTTTTATGGATCAACAGTACAACACCCAAAATTTCTAATACATGTGACTGAGAGGGGTTTTGCATTGGAATATGTATGGAAGATGCAGAGTCTAGGTCAACTCTTTTATGGTCAGCAAAAGAAGAGCATATTTCCTTAATTATCTTTCTCATGCGGAGGGTTCACATTTGATAGAAAAGCATTCAGTGTGGCACAATTTTTTTTCTTTTTTTTCTTTTGATGCTGTCAGTTACTAGTAGTATGATCCATGCAAAGAAATTCAACAAAGGCTTGTGGAGGATAGGAATGCTACAAGTAAATTTGAACATGAAATTAAACCATTGCCAAAAATGTTGAAAAACATGGATTCCTTGGATGACGTTGTTGGAGTTCTCAATTTTTGGCAAAATTTAGAGTCCTATAAAGTGATAAAACTCTAAAAAAATGGAATCCTAAAATCTATGCCCAATAATTAATAATATGATGAAGTACATTAAATGGGATACAAAAACATATTTCTTTTCAATTAAAATTTGAGGGATTATGGAAGGAAGCTCTATGAGAGA
>MU226433.1:4451042-4461713 GCA_018584345.1 Thuja plicata
ATTGTTTATAGTTTTGTGATATCTTATCTATCTGTTCATTTTAAATTACATACACATTTACTAAACATTCTTTCAATTACTTAAAGTATTTCAATTTACAGTTCATGATATATTGATTTTAGTTATATTTATTTCAAGTTCTTTGCCATACTTTGAGAGACGGAAGTTTGAGTTTCATACACAGGTTATCTGCCATAAAAAGCCTATTCAGGTGAAGGTTCACCCACCTTGGTCCTGCAGAGCCAGAAGCATAGGGGAAGAGGATCATAATTGATCATTCCCGTTAATTGGCCAAAAATAATTGGATTTCCCATCATTGGATTGGCAAGTCCAAAGGAAATTCAATTTAGTGTTTTTGGGCACCAACAGACGTAAAAAAAGTGATGGAGAAAACTGCTGCTACCAAAAATATTTCTCTACAACAATTGTTAGCAAAAATCATGGCATTGCACCAAGATAGAAAAACAGAGCAGGGCATCCAAATCAGGAGGTATGAAATTTTTTACAAACAAGATGATGTTCCATGTACTAAAATAAATGCTCCAGATTCAATATTTAGAGATTGTATGTACGCAGGCTAGACTTAGAGAAAAATCATTGAATTTTGGAATATGTTGAAGAATCTAGGTGAACCAAAGACTAGTGAAGGTTTTGAAGAGAACGAAGAGGATTTTGAGTTTAGCAATTTGTGGAATCAAGAGTATCCCAATAAAGCGCATAGTTCAAATAGTGATGGTGATGAGGAGAAACCATCAGGTCCCACTCCAACAGCTGCTACAGACTCTGCAAATAAATTTGTTTTGATTGAGTCCATGATAGAAAAATATAGTAAAGGGGCAGCCATAATAAAAAAAAAAGGGTTATGGAGGTGGTGGTCTGGGGCCCCAAGGACAAGGAATTTGGGAGCCAATGTTGGCATAAATTTCAACAAAACCTAAACAAAAAATAGTCATTGGAGTTAAATCAATAGGGAAAGGTAATACTGCTAAATCTGTACCTAATTTTTTATAGCTTCAAATCCAGACTATCAAGACAGTCAGATTCAATCACAACCACAATATCAACATGGTAGTCAATGAAGTACTACTGACACTGGTGGGGTTGGTATGGGCACTAGTACTAGTTGTGATCAACAAGTGCAATGACAAGAAATCTCTCACAAGAGGCCAATAGTAGAATATACTATACAAGATCCCAATCGAAGTGATCAATGATGAACTACAACTGATTGTATGTTTGAAGTCATTTGTTGATAGTCAACCGAGTTGCAGATGTGATGATAAACATTATCAGTTAATGTATTGTCATTGATGTCAACTTATTTGAGTATTATTATGGTGGAAAACATTTGTTATGGATTGGAGAACTGGAACAAACAATGTTTATGTGATCGGTAAATGAAGAGTTCTGTATACACCAAGAGATAGTAAACATCGAGTAAAATAAAGTGTATACCGAGCACAGTGATAACCAAGCAAGGGATCCCCGACATAACAAGGTATTGAACGAGCAATTTAATCAATACAAGGCCGAATAGAATGGTGAGCTAGAAATTGATGATTTCAAGGAAAAAGATAAAGTTTATTATTTTGATCAAATGATTATGATAATTCAATGAAGATCAGACAATAAAGATTGAAATGTGTTTTTAACACAACTGTCGAGGATGGTTTAAGTGAGAAAATTAATGATGGAGATTAAGTGGAAAAATATGAAGGATGGAAATTAAATGAGCTATGATGTCTATATAAGAGACATATTATGAATCACACTTCACACTTGATGCACACATGTGAATTTTATGCACGACTGATCAAACTGGTTAAAGACAAAATCAAGCATTTTCAATAGACATTACCGAACAAACAGAGGAAAGAGAATTATCGAGCAGAACAAGTATGAAGTATGAGATGAACTGAAGTGAACAAATTGATCGAAGGTATTATGTACTTAGCATAGATCTGAAAATTTACAAAATAGAGTTATATTTGAATCAGATCATTACTGTATCAGTTTACCCATTGTTACAGATAAATCTCTTAACCAAGTAGGAAAGTTAAAGTCTTTATTATGAAATTCTAATGAATGTCGAGTCTTTTCTTGTTGACCCCATAGTGAATGCATGGTCAAGAGAGAAATGTTAGTTTTAAATCCTCTAACCAGGTCACATTTAATAGTGTGCATTGTAACCTTTAACAGGGTTGGCTCTTCACCGAGCTCACTTCAGAAGAGTGAAAATATTTTGGATTACCGGTCCCAGGTGATTTTACCTTAGCAGGGTTTCCGTGTTAAAAATATATGTGTCAATGTGCATGAATGTTGTGGATTGTTATTTTACTTTACACTTTACTTTATTGACCCATATCGGTAATCACAGTATTAATTTACTTATACTCGGTAAACACTATTGACTAAAGTTTGAGATTATAGAATATATTTCATCGAGTTGAATTATATGTTTGAATTTGTTTTTATATACATCTGGAGGAATTTGGGACTATAGGATAATTGGGAGTTAACTAATTCTAACTGATTCACCCCCCTCTCAGTTATTCTAACAATTGGTATTAGAGCGTACAATGCTTAGAAGAAAGTTTTGAAGGACTTAAGCTAAAGATCACATGATGTATAAGAGAGAAGCACCTAAGCTGAACAAGGAAAAATTCTGAACATGGAAAAATAGAATGAGACTATACCTATCAGGGATTGGACACAACATTGCAGATTATCTGGATAATGAATTCATTCTACCTATTGGACCTTTGACTTGTTAATCAGATGAAAGAAAAACATGAACACAACCTTTTCATGGTGGAGATTGCTTCTTCACTTATAGATTCCGAATTTGAGGATATCAAGACATGTACAATTGCCAAGAAGATGTGGGACCAAATTACACTAGTTTATGGAGGAGATGTAAATGTACTGAGAGCCAAAGCTGAAAGTCTTCGAGGAAAGTTTGATGACATGAGAATGAAGGAAGGAGAGAACATAACACAACACATTATCCAACTTAAGGAAGTTGGGAATGCTATTCGAGGAGCAGGTAGAACTATTGATGGAGGCACTATTATGAGTAGGATTCTTAGAACTGCATTGCCTATTTATTCTATAAGAGTCTCTGCAATACATGAAATGAGAGCAACACTTGGAAATAATATCACTATTGATAGTCTTGTTGGAAGATTGATTTCTTTTGAGCTGAATAATTTTGACAACAATATTGTACCATATATGGAATCCGCATTTATGTCTACTTTGAAAATTGGTAAATAGTAGCAAACACATAATAATAAATAACAGTGACAATGATAGTGAGGAAAAATAACTTGATGAACTTGAAGCTTTAATGGTTAGAAGATTGCACAAAGGTAAAGAAAGATATAAAGGTAAACTACCTTTGATATGTTTTAACTGTAAAGAGATTAGCCATTTTGCTGCAAGATGCCCTAACAGAAATAATGATGATAGAAATGATAAATCTAATGACAGAAAGGATGATCGAGACTACAAAAGAAACCAATAGTATGAAAGAAGAGATAACTGAGATTACAAAGACAAAGGCAAGAAGACTTGTTACATTGATGAAGGTAAAGATAAAGACAGTGGTTCTGACAATGATGAAGATATTGAGACAGTGTTTGTATCTTTGAAAGATGATTCAGATAACGATGAAAGGTATGTAGAAACAACACTTATCTCTAAAGTTAGTAAGCATGACATTTGGGTTATTGATAGTGGTTGTACATATCACATGACAGGAGATAAAGGAAAATTAGAATTTCTTGAACATTATGATGGTGGATCTGTTAGAATGGGAAATGATACACCTTGTCAAGTGAAAGGAAAAGGTACTATTATGATGAACAATAAAATCAAGTGTGAGGATTCTTATTGGGTAAAAGGACTTAACTATAATCTATTGAGTATTTCACAGTTGAATAACACAGGTCACCGAGTCACATTTAAAAATAGAAAAGCTAGAATCTATGATGGAACTGGAAAGTTGATCGGCACTGGTGAACAATCTAAAGGTAACCTATTCTACCTTGACACTGCTGAAACAACTTGCTTATTGGAAACGAATGAAGATATATGGTTATGGATTAAAAGGCTCTGTCATGTAAATTTTGACAACATGGTTAAGATTAGTAAGAAAAGAAAATTTAGAGGCTTATCGAGCTTATCTAAACCAGACCATGTAATGTGCAAAAATTATCAAACGGGAAAGATTTCAAAATCTAGTTTCAAGAGCAAGAAATTTTCATCTAATGATATTTTGGAGTTAGTTCATATAGACCTATGTGGACCAATGAGAACATAGATCTATTATGGGGACAGATACTTTATTTTATTTGTTGATGACTATTCTAGAATGATGACTATCATGTTCCTAAAAGAAAAATATGAAGCATTTAAGATGTTTAAATGGTACAAAGCTAAAGTGGAAAAATAAACTGGTAGAGATTTGAAGTGTTTGAGATCTGATAGAGGAGGTGAATTTATTTTTTATGATTTCACTAACTTTTGTTATGAGTATGGAATCAAAAGACAAGTTTCTGCACTGAGGACACCATAACAGAATGGAATTGCTGAAAGAAGGAATAGATAAATTGTTGATTATACCAGAACACTGATGATTGAAAAGAGTGTTGCACAAACATTTTGGAGAGAAGCAGTCAACACAACTATTTATGCACTGAACCGAGTACAACTGAAGAAAGATTCAAACAAAACACCTTATGAGCTATGGTATGGCTATACACCTAATGTGAGCTATTTTAGAATATTTGGTACTCGGTGTTATATTTTGAAAGATGATCAAAATGGTAAATTTGATTCAAAAAGTGATGAAGGAATATTTCTTGGATATTCTACTTAGAGTAAAGCTTAAAAATGTTTGAACAAGACATCTAACAAAATAATTGAAAGTGCAAATGTGAAAGTTGATGACTTTGCTAAGAAAAATGATGAGGACAGCATGAAATGACCAGAAGATTACAGTAGATTTGTCTACATGGAAGAACCTGATACTATAATGACACAGATGCCTAGCGTTACCGTGCAATAGGATAATGTCACTGGGCAACAGGTAGCACAAACTGAGAATCAGGAAAATTCCAAAACCAAAAATCATGAACTAGAACATAGTGAACCTACAAGAGAAGATAATGAAGAACAAAGAGTTGAACCTGTACTTGCTAAATATGTGAGAATACATCATCCAAAAAATCAGATTATTGGAGATAAAAGAGCAAGCATGATGACAAGAAGTAAGTTGAGAGACAACACGTGTTTAATTTGTGAATTTGAGCCTAATAATGTTAGAGATGCATTAGAAAATGAAGAATGGATTAATGCTATAAATGAGGAAATTGAGCAGATACAAAAACAAGACATGGACATTAGTACCGAGATTGAGTGATAAAAATGTTATTGGCACCAAATGGATATTCAGAAACAAATTAAATGAGAATGTGGATTTAACCACAAATAAAGAAAGATTAGTTTGCAAAAGGTATGCACATTAAGAAGGAATTGACTATGTAGAAACTTTTGCACCCGTTTCTAGACTTGAAGGAGTAAGAATACTACTTGCATACGTTGCATATAAAGGATTCAAAGTATATCAGATGGATGTTAAGACTGCATTTTTGAATGGAATACTAGAAGAAGAGGTATACATTGAACAACCTGAAGGATTTGTTGATCCTGATCAAACAAACATGGTATGCACGTTACAAAAAGATTTATATAGATTAAAACAAGCACCAAGAGCATGGTATGAAAGATTACATTCTTATCTTATAATTATTGGATTTATTAGAACAAGTGATAACAACAATTTATATTTGAAAGGAGGAAATGATGATAAGACCCTTATTGCTGAAATATTTGTTGATGATATTATATTTGGAGGTAATGATAACCTATGCACTTCATTTGCTGATGAAATGAGGAAAGAATTTGAGATGTCAATGTTTGGAGAGATCAAATTTTTTTTTTGGATTGCAAATTTTACAATAGACTGCAGGTATCTACATTACTAAAACAAAATACATCAAGGAAGTACTGAAGACATTCAAAATAGAAGAATCTAAACCCGTCGAAACACCTATGGTGACAGGATGAAAATTGACAAAAGAAGACAAGACACCTGAGGTAAATCAAACTTTGTACAGATCTATGATTGGTAAATTAATGTATGTTGTACACACAAGACCTAACATAGCACATGAAGTTGAAATAGTTGCAAGATTTTCTGCTGATTCCATATATTCAGATATGATTGCTGTAAAAAGAATTTTTAGATATCTGAAGAATACTGAGGATTATGGAATTTCGTACAAAAGAAAAGGAAAATTCAAATTGAAAGTTTATATTGATGCTGTTTGGGATGGGAACATCGATGATAGAAAGAGCACTACTGGTGGAGTATTCTTTATTGGAGAAAGATTAGTTACTTGGATATGCAAGAAGCAAGGATGCATATCTTAGTTAACTGCAAAAGTAAAATACGTTGTTGCTACTACAAATTGTTTGCACATAGCATGGATCAAACAATTGTTGAAAGGAATGAATGAAGAGATCACTGCCCCAGTGATAATTTACTGTGATAATACAAGAGCTATTAATATTTCAAATAATCCTATGATGCATGAAAAAACAAAGCACATATCTATCAAATATCACTATTTGAGGGAACAAGTACAAGATAAACAAGTAATACTGTAATATGTACAATCAAAAGAACAACTTGCAGACATATTCACCAAACTCTTACCGAAGGATACATTTGAGTAATTGAGAGGTAGACTAGGGGTTCGTCCCTTGTCTATTGGTAACTAAACTAATTAGGAGGTCGCATCAACCTACATGGAATCAGAATATCAATCTTGTTGATGCAAAGCTGAACTGGACTGACACATACATATCAATACACTGAAAGGTACCTACTACACCGAACATTAGAGATATTTATTTTTTCTATTGAAGAGTTGTATATTTCTTTTTGGCATTGTTGTCAAAGGGAGAGAGTTGATCAATGAAATATCTATCCACTAAAGGGAGAAAAGAGAAAGGGAGAGACATATCTAATCTACAAAGAGATTCAAGCACATAAAAGTCAAAACTACAGGGAGAGTCTGCATGGTGATAATTTTTTATATACTAAAACGGTTTATATATTCAAGCTAGGGGGAGCTACAAATTTTTTACGATTGTAGAATAGAAGTTTGGTATTTGTTGTATGGAATTTTTACATTGCATATTTTATATTGTGTTGCAATCAATGACAAAGGGAGAGATTGATGAGCTACAACTGATTGTATGTTTGAAGTCATTTGTTGATAGTCAACTGAGTTGCAGATGTGATGATAAACATTATCAGTTAATGTATTGTCATTGATGTCAACTTATTTGAGTATGATTATGGTGGAAATTTTTTGTTATGGATTGAAGAACTGGAACAAACAATGTTTATGTGGTTGTTAAATGAAGAAATCTATATACACTGAGAGACAGTAAGCATCAAGTAAAACAAAGTGTATACCAAGCACAATGATAACTGAGAAAGGGATCACCGAAACAAGGTATTAATTGGGCAATTTAATCAAACCGAGGCTGACTACAATGCTGAACTCACAATTGATGATTTTGAGGTAAAAGATAAAGTTTGTTATTTTGATCAAACGGTTATGAAAATTCAATGAAGATCAAATGACAAAGATTGAAACATGTTTTTAACACAACTGCCAAGGATGGTTTAAGAGAGAAAATTAATGATGGAGATTAAATGACAAAATATGAAGGATGGAAATTAAATGAGCTATGATGTCTATATAAGAGACAAGAGATTCATTATGAATCACACTTCACAACTGATGTGCACATGCAAATTTTATGCATGACTGATCAAACTAGTTAAAGACAGAACTGATCATTTTCTACACACATCACCAAGCAAACAAAGGAAAGAACATTACCGAGTAGAACAAGTATGAAGTATGAGATGGACTGAAGTGAACAAATTGATCAGAGGTATTATGTACTTAGCATAAATCTAAAAATATGCAAAACAAAGTTGTATTTGAATCAGATCATTACTGTATTAGTTTAACCATTGTTACAAATAAATCTCTTAACCAAGTATGACAGTGAAAGTATTTATTATGACATTCTAATGAATGTTGAGTCTTTTCTTGTTGACCCCATAGTGAATGCATGGTCAAGAGAGAAATTTTAGTTTTAAATCCTCTAACCAGGTCACATTTAACAGTGTGCATTGTAACCTTTAACATGGTTGGCTCTTCACTGAGCTCACTTCAGAAGAGTGAAAATATTTTGGGTTATCGGTCCTAGGTGTTTTGTCCCTTAGCTGGGTTTCCACGTTAAAAATATATGTGTCAATGTGCATGAATGTTGTGGATTATTATTTTACTTTAAAATTTACTTTATTGACCCAGATCGGTAATCACAGTATTAATTTATTTAGACTTGGTAAACACTATTGACTAAAGTTTGAGATTATAGTATACATTTCACCAAGTTGAATTATATGTTTGAATTTGTTTTTATATGCATCTGGAGGAATTTGGGACTGTAGGATAATTGGGAGTTAACTGATTCTAACTGATTCAACCCTCGCTTTCAATTATTCTAACAATCAAGGGAATGTAAAGAAGCAAAAGGTTATGCCAAAAATGACAAGTAAAACTCCAAATCCATCAATTTACACTTCCAATGCAAATGTATTGCTTGTAGATTCTAAGGAAACCCCTCAAAAGAGTCCAATAAATCCATTTATAAGTGACTTTGGGACAGAATTAGGAATGGCTATTGGTAATCCTTAACATGCATTAGTTTCAACTACATGCATAGGTGGAGGCACCTACATCACTGCAAGTGCTCTTTATCCATTCAAATATTCAATTGCGTCGGCAACCCCATATTTTCATTAAAATAATTTCCTTGATCAATTTTTAGACAAAAAATACGAATAAAGAAAATAAGAAGAAAATGAAGAGGGATGTGCTTACTGCATCTTCAGAGGAACAACCTACATCAAATAGGGTATTCCCCACATATAACACAAACAAAGAAATGATGGAGTACATGGTCGTTATGCCCCCAGATAAAAATAAAAATCTACCACAAAGTTAGATAGATCCCTCTGAGTTTCATGTTAGCACCATCCAAATGGATTTTTCCAAAGTTAAAAATGTGGACAAAATTAATGTGTCAAAAAATACCAAAGAAGTGGTCTACACATCACTGCTCAATATGGAGAGAGAGAAAAATTAGATGGAGAGACAAATAGAAAAGTTATAGGAAGACCTGGAAAATGAGAAAGAAAAGAGGAAAGCAACATAAAGCATCAATAGTGAATTGCAGAGAAGGATAAAAATTCTAGTCGTGCATTTGCAATTACAGAGAATAAAAAGATGGCAATAAAACTAAATGATGTGAGGCAAAAATAGGCTGAAAGCATCAAATTTTTTGAAAAGGAAAGAGCCTCTTTAGAACAATTATATAAAAAGGTGGAGATTGCTGCTGCCTCAACAAAAAATTGCAAAACCAATTGGACCAAAAAAAGGAAAAGGCAAAGCAGTTGGAAGAAAAAGAAGAGGAAGAAATAAAAAGAGTTGAAACACTATCACAAGAGCTGCAGAAGGCTGAAAATATAATCAAATCTTCCGAGGGCATAATGAAGAAAACTACTAAAAAATCATTGAGGTATATAAAAGAAAACAATTGGGGGATAATAATGTAGAGGAATGACTAGTTGTGTTAGTGGTTTGAATTGAATGAAAGTCTGAGAGTACACTATGTGAAGCTCATGTAACATATAAAATAGAATGTTACTAATGTGTGTAACATAAGAAAAGATGCCACATTTGAAAATGTAGATGTTTGTGTGATGTGTGGGGAAGATAAGATGTTCCTTTTAACCTCAACTGCACAAATGAAAGATCCAAATTGATCAACCCAAAAAGGATCAATGCACAAATGAATCAATCATTTGGAAACGAGAGCAAAGAGGAAAGATCTTAAATTCCCATTTTAGAAAGGAATGTATATGATAGTTATAGGAATTTAACTGGATGAGATGAAGTACCAACCTTACAAAATGGCAGATCAAAGATTGCTATTTTCTGAGATCTGTAGACTATTTCTGGAGATGCTGACAGTTGATACTGAACTGGAACACAGAGACGGACAAAACCCAGAAATATTTTTTTGATCCGATGTCATCTTATGAAAAAGGTTGACCCTATACCACTTTTGCCAACTTGATCTGCTCAACTCTGAAAGTGTCCCTGTTCACACAGTCTGAAAGAAATCTGAAAAGGGTATCCAGATTTGGCCTCAGATCTACAGTCCTGAACCTATACCTGCAAGAAAAATGTTTGTTTGTTGGGGGAAAGGGGTTTTCCTTGGTCAAACCCCGGTTTTGGAATTAACCTCAAATATATATAATTGAAATTGCAGAAGTAAACAAAGTAAATGCATAAATTCACCTTGCTTGTAAAAGTCCTTGTGGTGGATTCGAATCTGTGAATCCACAAGTATGTATGCATCAAATGGATCTAGAATGTAGAATGTATCATGTAGGATGTCTTCAATCAATCACTTGTAGATCTCCAACACCAAGTCTTGAATGGGTTCTTG
>MU226433.1:4514292-4591426 GCA_018584345.1 Thuja plicata
ACTATAGCCATTTTAATTAAATTAAATAGGCTAGGGGAATGGGTTAATTGCAAGTGGGTATTTGATTTAGGGATTTATTTAATTCCTTTATAATTAAATACTATAGCCATGTTAGATTTTGATTTGATTTGATTGGTCGAAATTGATTTGAATTGTATGGATATAATAGTTAATATAAATCAGTGACAAAAATCACCTAGGATATTAAATTGATTTAAAGAATTATGCCAAGCAGTAACAGGGTCGTTTGGACATAAATTGAGGGTATGATCACACTTAGGGAAAATAGGGTCCATAGTTGCAACAGACCAAATTTAGGTGGTTACAATACACACACACACACACACACACACACATGTGACCATGGGTTGAGTTGTAAATATTGAGAGGCCAAATTTGTATATAATGTGTACCATTTGATTATAAACACATAAATAAATTTTGTATCTTTACATTTGTATATCCTAATGTGTACCATTTGATTATAAATACAAATAAATTTTGTATTGAATGTACATTTGTATATCCTAATGTGTACCATTTGATTATAAATATAAATAAATTTTGTATCGTTACATTTGTATAATAACACCTTCACTTGTTCTTGTAAGCTAATTATCTTACTAAGCTAGTTTTACATAATGTCTCTCTACTATTTTGTTATATGCTCTCATGTTTCTCTATATTTGTTCATGCTATTGGATTGCCCCTTCATGTTAGTAATTGATTGCTTTTGGATTGTCTCTATGTAGTGGTGTAGGGGCACCTAGCCTTGCTTAACAAATGTGGTCCAATATAGAGTTTTGATATTTTGAGTCACTGTTGGATTTAATACGGTCATAATAGACCATTCACAAAGTAATAAGATTTAATTAGGTCATATTGTCACATTTCGTAAAAGTTGTCGGGTTGCAAAAAAAGTTGTCAGGCAACTTTTCTTGCAACTAAATTATCAAAAAATGGATAATTAGTGAGTTTTGGTGTTTTAAGCGATTGTGTAATTTTAATGAGGTCATACTAGACCTTTCCAGATGTAATGAGGGTCATGGGAGTCAATGAGGTCATAGGTTGAAAAGTTGTCAAGCAACTTTTCTTGCAACCCAAATGGTCAATAATGTCAAATTTGTCTAAATTTTTGATCCAAGCATCCATTTTGATGTAATAAGGCCTATAAGATCCATTGGTCATGTTAAAAGGTCAAGGATGCAAGTTTTTGGTCAAAAATACAAAATTTGTCAAAAAGTATCAAAGTTGGTAAAAGTTGTCATAATGCAAAGTACAAAAAATGTTGTCAAATGGAAGTTTTGGTAGTTGAAGGGTAATATATCATTTTTGATCGGTTCTAACTTATTATTTGATGTAGAGGTAGGTGGTAGGGATAGTGTAGGGAAACCCAATTTTATTCATGCTTCCATGAGGCAATTATGAATCTTTTAATTCCTATTTCATGTTAATGTTTAAAATAAGGTCTTAGGACCATTTTTCTAAGTTTTAAATTCAACATAAGATGTCATGATGGTTAAGGGATCCAATAGGACAAAAGTTGTCATTGTGTAGAAAATTTGTCATTATGTTGTCAAGATGTAGTAGAGTTGGCTTAGGGGATCCATAGTTGTGTTTATAAGTGTTTGATTGTCCAATTGATTTAATGATGCCTAAGAAGGTAATTTGGTAAGATCTAGGGTCAATTGTGTCAATTTTGGTTAAGTTGCATGATTGTTACCAAAGTTGTCATATGTAAAAGTGTAAAATTGTACATATGCAATCTCAAATGGTCACATGGTTTAAAAATAAGTTGAATTTGGCTTTAACTAAGAGAAAATGATGTAAAATGACTCTTGAAGGGTCGAAGTGGTTGTTTCTCAAAGTTTGAAAGTAGGAGAAAGGGATTTCAATGAAATATGATTGCATTTTCCTAATTTTTACTAATTTTCTGCCATTTTTATGATTTATAGGATTTGTACGGTGGTGGTTAGACCAAAAATTGAATTGCATTCAATAGACGAGTGAGTTAGCAATATTTTGGTTTTGGTTTGACACAAATCTATTAAGAAAAAAAGACGTGCTTTGTGTCCATGAGGATGTTCTTTGGCACATTCACCTCTAACATGAAAGCTTGACCTTTTTAGATACCCATTTGGGAGATACCTAACATATGTTGAACTTGATAGATGGTTTTTTGGAATGACTTGGTGAAATATTACCTATTCCAAATTTTTAAGGGCCAGTTAAGCCTATTTTACAAAGTACATACCCTCTAAAATCTCCCCCAAACTCAAAAAATTACTTCAATAGCCTAGTCATGGTTCAAATAGACCAAATCCATAATTTATATCAATGGGAACTCTTACTATTTCACCCAACACACCAATCTCACTTTTAGGCCTTCTAGGCTTGTATATAATGAGGGTTTATTAAAAATTACACTCCCAAACCTCTCCAAAATCCTCTAACACCTCAAAAATATTTAGTTAGGTCTGCATAATCCATCCAAACCTTCACAAGCCACAAATCATTAAATTTCTTACAAAATTTATGTTTGTTCCTCCATTTTCAAGCCCCAACTTCAATGAAACTCAACTAGGGACTCAAGCCCAAGCCATAAAATGACCTCCCCTACTCACAAAAAAATACAAACACTTATTTCACAAGGTATTGGGCCCATTCCATTTAGTTACAAGTGATACAGTAGGTGGAATGTGTTGCAGAGGCGAGGCTCACCCTCAACAACATTTAGACACTTCTCTCTTATGACAAACTTCTTGACAAAAAACTACTTTAGAATGAATAAATAATTTCATTTGGTTTGTTTCAAAACTTACCAATTCCATAACACCTTATCAAACTTTATATTTTCCATTCACAAGAACTCCTTTCCCTATACACTACAAATGGAAAATGAGGGATTTACTATCCACAAGACCCAATTTTCTCTAGAAATATCTCAAAACTTATGACCTCATGATGCAGAGTAATGTAATGGGAAAGGTAAGTTAATGCAATCTCAAATAATGGATAACTGATTTGGTTTAGTAAGAGAGATCTTTCTGCCAATTCACTTATTCAAAATTGAGACAACTGATCCTAGCCGCAAAACACATATTTAGACAGCCTTAAAAGGAGTCAAAAGGTCTTAGATTCATCTTGTGTGGGCTTCCAATCAGCCCCTCTTTGCGACTTGTCATGAACCCCCAACTCTCCTTCACAAGGTTATTAGGCATTTTGGCAAAAAACACCAATCAAGTGCTCCATTGTTCTCTACACTCAAATGGCTAAGAAAACAATTAAGATCAAGAAAATCCAACATGAAGACACCATTTAAAAACCCCACAATCAATAGATGTGTCAACTTGCATGCTTTCACCATAAATTGCCTTTAAGGCTAGTAATCCTTATTAGAGACAAAATTCATCATAACTTTTGATACAAGAGGGATCTCCACAAAATGGTTAGAGTTATAGATACCCATTTTGTATTTACTCAACATATGTAGAAATAAGGTATGCTTGTTTTGTAATAAAGGCCCCAAATTTTGACTAATTTTAAAATTGATTAGGCCTAATTAGGCCTATTTTCCAAAAGCAACCCTCCTAAAAACTTGCATAGTTCAATGAAAAAATCTCATAATGGCTTGTATTCATCACAAAACCATAAAAATTACTTGTTTTTTTCTGACCAAACACAATTGATTGTTCCAGATCTTCCTATTTCTCAATACAGTCCAATTTTGACAGTAAAAAAACAAAGATTAACGGACTAGGGCATCAAAATAACATGGGATATCACTATTGTTTGGACCTGCAAGTTGAAAAATAGTTTTCTACACTCCATAATCCTTCAAAAAATCACATTTATAAATATTTCCAACGGTGAAAGGTTATCTAATAAACAATCTCTTTTCAAAACCCTTGTTGAGTGAGAGTTTCAGACCCATACTCACAAAACCACTTATAAATTTTGATAGACTTCATTAAAATGCATGAAACCCGATTCAAATTAAATCTAACAAACATATCTAACCATTCCCATAATTCATAGAAAGATAATTAAAATACAACACCAAGGTAAGCATGAAAATGGTGAAAACTTAGTAATTTGTTGTCACAATCAAGTTTTTATTTATTAAAGATCTCAATCAAAATTTTCTCTCCAATAATGAACAACCCCTCATTCGACCTATCAAGGGTCTTTTATAACATATATCATTAGTTAAACCTTATTTCAACTAATTTTTAAACCCAAATGATCATTCCTTATGCAATTTGATAACTTCTCAATATGACAACTTTTCGCTTTTTATGAGAACTTGAGCATTTGATTTAGAAGTTGGAAAAATGAATCAATACCTTGAAAATTTAATTATTATGCCTTATTATAATAATTGGACAACCAAACACTTCCAAACATAGACAAGGATCCCCTAAGACAACTCTATTACATCATGACAACATAATGGAAATATTTATCATACTGGATCCCTTAAGAACCATGACCCCTTACATTGAATTCAAAATGCCACAAAATGGCCCCAATCAATAATTTTGAACATTAACATGAAATAAGATGCAAAAGAATCACAATTTCCTGATGGAGGTATGAAGGACCTTTGGTGCCTCTGCACTTTCTCCCTTGAAACTTTTACAAAATGTGATAATATGACCCCAATTGACTTTTCTTACATCATGAATGTTCTATTATAACCTTATGGGCATAGCCAAATACTTAGACACCCTAAAATCTATCAAAAAACTTGCACTTAGGTTTGATAGTTTTATGCACTTAGGTCACACAAGGGACATCACTGGCAGGGTATGCCGCTAAGTGTTTTGACATGTTGAGAGGAAAAATAGGACCATGCGTAGGGTAAAACCACCCAACCAAATGCAATCACAGTGCCGATTCATGCCCACGATGAAAAAAACATGATATAGGCTACTTGGAACTTTGCATTGAGTGCATCTGACAATTTTTGCATGAACATAAATATTTTTACCCTACAAAAATGACTCGTAGTCTTCAAAAATTGAGACATTTTATTATATGGGGGCCTAACAAGACCCTATAGGTTCAAATAAATCATGAAAATGTGCCACAATTTGCAAGAAATAGTCTATCAAAGTTGATGGTTTTATGCACTTAGAGAACATAAGGGACATCATCGGTAGGGTATGCCATTGAGAATTTTTGGCATGTCAAGAGGAAAAAGGGACCATGCCTAGGGTAAACCCACCCAACCAAACATGATCACGGTGTCGGTTTGTTCCCACAATGGACATACGTGATATAGGCTACCTAGAAACTTTGCACTGAGCGGATCTAACATTTTTTGCATGAACATACAAATTATTTCCCTACAAAAATTATTTCCCTACAAAAATGAATCTGAGTCTTCATACAATGAGATAGGTTATTGTAGAGGGTCCTATCATGACCCTATAGGTTTAAACAGATCATGTACAGGTGCCATGGTTTGCAAGAACCAGCCTGTCAAAGTTTATAGGTTTTATGCACTTAGGGAGCACAAGGTACATCACTAGTAGGGTATGGATATGAGAATTCCAACTTGTCGAGAGGAAAATTGGGACCTTTCACAGGGTAAAAACTCCCAAGTAGACATGATCATGGTGTTGGTTCATTCCCACAACAAAAATTACATGATATAGGCTACCTGGCAACTTTGGATTGAGTGCATCTGACATTTTTTGCATGAATAGAAAAATTGTTTCCCTACAAAAATGAATCGAAGTCTTCAAATAAAGAGACATGTTATTGTAGAGGGGCCTAACATGAACCTATAGGTTAAAATAGATCATGCATATGTGATACATTTTGTGAGAAATAATCTGTCAAAGTTTGACAGTTTTATGCACTTAGGGAACACAAGGGACATCATCGGTAGGGTATGCCGCTGAGCATTTTCTAACATGTCAAGAGGAAAAATGGGACTATGCCCAGGGTAAACCCACCCAAATAAATGTGATCATAGTGTTTATTTGTGCAAAAAATGAACAGATCATGATGAAGGATACCTGACAAATTTGCACTGTGTATCTGACAATTTTTTCATGAACAAAAAAATTGTTGCCCTACAAAAATGAATCCGAGTCTTCAAAGAGAGAGACATGTTATTGTAGAGGGTCCTAATATGACCCATTATGTAAGGAGGTATATTACTTCGGGCCAAAGGCACTCCCAAGCACCAAACCAACTTGTAGATACACAAATTGGAAGCTCAAGCACAGAAAAGGAGAGAAGGAATGCATATACTTTGTATTAATTCATCTAACTCCATACATGATGGGCTATAAGGAATTCCTATTTAAAACCAAATACATTCAAATATATTACAAAACAGTCCTCAAACATGTGAGGTCACAAACCCTCGATCCAAATCTACCATCTAATTGCTACCCTAATTTATGAACAAAACACTACTTTTATACAAGAGGCTACCGAAAAGGTCGGTCCAAAAAGATCCTAAAGACCCAACTTAGGAAATAAAAATGACCCAAATTTAGGTCTACACACATCCCAATGAGAGATCCCAAATTAATACCACTACCAAAATTAAATGCAGATGTCAGGCCGAAGATCCAACAATAGCAAAATACTCGGTGAGATAGGAAACAGGAAAACCATCGATCCACCGAGACCGTTGGGGAAACCATGCCGAGAATAGTAAATGAGTTCGGTTAGTGAAACAAGACCATCAATCAAGAACTCCAGAGTAGTTATCGAGAAGTCTACAAAAATTATCCAACAAGCTACCGAGCTCAAAAGCAACCATATTTTTGTTTGATACAAGATTTCCACAAACCCAAGATGCTCCTGCATTAGACACCTGGGGTTAAAAGAAATGATTCTCCGAATCATGGGTGAGGTACAACCTAAGATGAATCCAAATCAGATTGATAAATCCATGTAGAGTCTTCCATCAGTCCATTCTTCCACTTTAACAAGTATTCCATGTAATCCTTCCCTCTTGTGCTTCTACCAATTCTTTTTTCCAAAATCTGTTCAACTTCTTCTATCTATTTCTTAGGATAATCACTCAGAACTGTCACTTCTTCATCAGGTTCATGATACTCATACAAATCTGAAATTTTGAATATAAGTGATATATCCATGTCATCAGGTAATTCTACTTCATAAGAATTTCCACTGTCAAACTTCCTCAATATCTTGCAAGGACCAAATTTCTTCATCTTCAATTTACCATATGTTCCAAAATGAAATCTACCTTTCTTCAAATGAACCATAAATTAATTACCAACCTACAAATTCTTATGTTTTCTTGATCTATCTACACTATCCTTCTATTTTTGATTACTGTGTTCTAACTTATGTTTCACTTCCTCATTCAATGACTTCATAAACTCAACAAATTCTTCCCCTTCAACACTTCTTTTCTCTTCTCCAGCAATATCTCTCAAGTCTGATATAGCTCTCGGTTGCATGTCAATATAAATTTGAAAAGGTGTCTTGCTAGTACTCCATTTGATTTAATTATTATATGCAAACTCTGCTTGTGCTAACATCAAATCCCAATTACTTAGTTTGTCTCCAACTAAGCATCTCAACAAGTTACCCAAACTTCAGTTTGCAACCTCTATTTGTCAATCAGTCTGTGGATGAAATGTAGAACTATACTTCAACTCTCTATCCGGCTTATTCCAAAGAGTTTTCCAAAAATAGCCAACAAACTTACTGTCTTGGTCAGAGATGATACTCCTTGGTAATCCATGCAATTTGAAAATATCCTTGAAGAAAAGGGCTGCTATATGCATTGCATATGATGTTTTTCTACATGATATGAAATGTGTCATCTTGGAAAACTTATCCACAACAACAAATATGGAATAATTACCTCTTGCTTTCCTCGGTAAGCTAAGAAGAAAATCCAGACTAATATCACTCCAAGGTTTCTTAGGAGCATAAATTTGCGTATGCAATCTAGTATTCTGACTTACTCCTTTTGCAACTTGACAAACTCCACAAATATTCACAAATTTATGAATATCCTTATAGAAATGAGGCAAAAATACCTTTCCTTAAGTAAACTCAATGTTTTATAAATGCCAAAATGTCCAACCAAACCACTACTATGCTTCTCCTTTATCAAATTGATTCTCATTGATCCACTTGGGATACATAACTAAATACATTTGAACAACATATCTTTTTGAATAAAATAGTCTTCAAACCTACTCGGTTGATCTGGAATAGGTGCTTTACACATTCTCCAAGGCTCTAAAAAATAAGGGCCAATTTTATACAAATTCTTCATATCATTAAAACCTAGAAATTCAATTCTCATTTTAGTCAACAAAGATCTTATTCTACTCAATGCATCAATAACTCGATTGGATACTCCACTCTTATGCTTGATCACAAATGTGAAACTCTGTAAATATTCTACCCATTTCATGTCTGTGATTCAACCTATTCTGACTACCCAAATACTGTAAAGACTTATGATCCATATACAACACAAATTCACTCGACATTAAATAATGTCTCCATTTCTTCAGAGCTTTAAAAATAGCATAGAATTATTGATCATACATATAATATTTCCTTTTATAATTATTCAACTTCTCACTAAATAAAGCAATAGGTTTACCTTCTTGACTCAACACATCTCCTATTGCACTGCCACTTGCATAACATTCAACTTGGAATACCTTATAAAAATTAGGTAAGGCTAACACAAACAATTCAAAAAGATTTTATTTTAAAGTCTCAAAACTCGTATAAACTCCATGTGTCCACTTGAATTCTTTCTTATCTCCTCTCATTGTCTCAGTCATAGCATTACAAATTGAACTAAAATTTCTGATAAACTTACGGTAAAAATTGCTAACCCATGAAATGATCTTACCTCATTGACGTTCTTAGGTGTAGGCCAATCAAGTATAGCTTTAAACTTCCAAGGATCCATCTTTAAACCATCAATTGAAATCACAATACCTAAGCACACAAGTTCTTTCATTAAGGAACACTTTTTCAATTTAATCAACAACTTTTCTTCTTTCAATATTTATAATACCTGTCTAATGCGCAAAAAATGATCTTATCTGGTCTTAATGGATATATGAATGTCATCCATGTACACAATCACAAATTTACCCAAGAATTTCTTCAAAACCTCATTGATTAACCTCATAAAAGTACTCGGTGAATTAGTTAAACCAAAAGGCATAACCAACCATTCATACAAACCATCTTTTATCTTGAAAGAAATCTTCCATTCATCACCTTCTCTGATTCTGATATGGTGATATCCATTCTTCAAATTAATCTTGGTAAAATATTTTTCTCCACTCAAACAATCTATTATATCATTCATTCTCGATATAGGGAACATATATTTAACTATTATCTTGTTTATAGCTCTTGAATCACTACACATTATCCATTCTCCATTCTTCTTACATGCCAATATAGCTGGTACTACACATGGACTAAAGATTTCTCTGATCAAACCCTTCTGCAAAAACTCATGAACTTGTCGGTTGAGTTCCTCATTCTCGGTCGGTATCAATCGGTGTGGTTCCTTGTTTGGAAAAATAGCTCTCAAAATAAGATCCATACAATGACTAATATCTCTCATCAGTGGTAAACCATTAGGTACATTAGCTAAAATGATCTCCTTGTACTTGGTGAGCAACTTATTAACTTCTACAGGAACTTTATCTTCTATTTTCTATCTTGGTTTGTTAGGGATCAAAGCATAACAAACATCACTTCTCTTCATATCCTTAACAAGGTGTCTACCTTCCATCAAAAAACTATTTACACATGTACATACCTCACCAACTAATTCTTCAACCAAAGGTAACAAGATTTGTCTCTTTCCATAAATCCAAATAGTATATTTGTTCAATCTTCCATCATGTAGAGCATGTCGATCATATTGCAAAGGTCTTCCCAAAACAATATGATAACAATCCATAGGCATAATATCACACAACACCTTATCATAATACATTCCAATTTTTAGATTCACAAAACATTATTCACTTACCATAAGTGTATGCTCATCCTTGATCCATGAATTCTGATAGGGCTTCATGTCCTTCATTCTTTCCAACTACAACTTTGTAACCATCTCCTTAGATGCTAGATTCTCTAAACTCCCACTATCAATAATCACTTTCCAAACTTGGTCTGCAACTTTGCAACTAGTTTTAAAAAAACTTTTCCCCACAAGATCTTGCTTATTATTTTCACTCCACAAGATTCTTCTGACCATCAGGTTTCCTTCCTTCTTAGGTTCATTCGGTGAATATTCTTACACCAAAGCATTTATGCTACTACCATCTTTCTTTCTTGCATGTGTACACTCAAATGATCAATTTCTTTCTTCTCCACAATTGTAACAAGTTCCTTGGAACTCTCTTCTTCTATATCTACCTTGGGACTAATTTCCTCTTCCTATGAATGAACTTCCACCTTTTCACTCGGTCTTGCCTTTGTCCTGAACTGTCTTGTCTTGATCAAAGCTACTATTTTCATAATAAGATCTACCTCTTCCTCTAGGGAATCTACCACCTCTTCCTCTTTTTATTTTCTCATGTATTTTATTCAATTTCTCCTAAGCTTTTAGGGAAAACTGATAAGCTTCTTCAATACTCTCCATCTTTACCAAACTGATCTCTTCTTGAATAGAACTCCTTAAGCCATTTAGGTATCTTGAAATTATGGTTTAGGGGTACCTCGATTGTGGAACATTTATTGATATATTTAAGTCATTTTCAAATCTCATCAAACCATGTTCAGAAAATGTTTATTAACTAGCATTGTAATGAATTCAATAAAGAGATTTTATGACATTTGTAATGAAAAGGCTAAATAGGAATATGAAGGGTCATGTAAGTGTACGGTTTGTAACTGTCAAGATGGTCTTTAAATAGATAGCATTATGTAATCGGAAGGAGAGAAAATAGAGAAGTTATAGGTAGAGATTGAAGAGAAGAGAGAATCCAAATGGCTCTCTGGTGGCATCCAGAGAGCCATGCATTTGTATTTGCAGACTTTAAGTTAATAGCAAGCTATTTTGGTTCATCATTTTTGTGCACCTCAATTGTGGAACATTTATTGATATATTTAAGTCATTTTTGAATCTAATCAAACCATGTTCATAAAATGTTTATAGCTAGCATTGTAATGAATTTGATAAAGATATTTTATGACATTTGTAATGAAAAGGCTAAATTGGAATATGAACGGTCATGTAAGTGTACTGTTTGTAACTATCAAGATGGTCTATAAATAGACAACATTATGTAATCAGAAGGAGAGTAGATAGAGAAGTTATGGGTAGAGAGTGAAGAGAAGAGAGAATCCAAATGGCTCTCTGGTGATAGCCAGAGAGCCATGCATTTGTATTTGCAGACTTTAAGTTAACATCAAGTTATTTTGGTTCATCATTTTTGTCTATGTTAAGCCAGTGAAAGTCTCCTTCATATTACGTAGCCACTTGGGTCATTTATATAATGGAATTTTTCATTTAATGTATTGGACAGATTCAAGAAGACGTTGTTCAGAGATTTCTTTGAGTCATATCTTTATCTATAATGTAAATTTTCATACCGATCAATTTTGTAGATCTTTGTTTTATTGGGTCTTTAATTGTGTCTTGATTTTGGGCTCTTCGATAAAGGAATGTAGCAGTGATATATATTGGGTTCTCAATTTTTAATAAACGATGATAAAGAATCTGGTTTTGTTTATGTTTTGGTTTTGTGACAGTCCTATTTGGGATGTTGGCGAAACAATTTCATTTGATAGAGGAATGATGCTGAAGATCGAGCGTTAGTTCTTGAATGTCTTCAAGTTTGAAACAATTTTCAAAGAAACTGTTACATGCATTTTAAGTTGGTGGTGAGCCAAGCTATCAAAAAGGTGGTGGATTAGTTTACGCCCACATGGAGGAAACTAAGAGTTGGTGTGTCGACAGTCACTATGGAGAAGAGACCCAAGATAAACAAAGTTGTAGAGTTGATTGTGTTTGAAGCGGTTTCAAAAACCGTTACAAGTTATTATTATACTGGTTGCATGCAAATGACATCTGGCATTATCAAATTGTCTATGCCGTGTGGAAGCCGAGAGACACGGTTTGACATTCATGTGGAGGGAGGTTTATTTTATAGATTCATTTGCATCTAGAGTGGCCGAATGATATTGGAAATCATTTCCACAACGACCAACGAAGACCATTATGGTTCGAGCATGACATTTGGAAATGGGAAAAGGTGGAAAACATATTACATATACATGCATGATTGTGTGGTCACAAGCCCATGTGAAGGAGTTCAATCTTAGTCTGTAGAAAATGTGAAATGTATTGGTGAGTTGCTTAAACATGAAGCACAAGAATAAGTTGATGTTGTTACATTAAGTTTCCATTATTATTATTGGAATATCCAAAGAGAGAGCCTCTAAATCATTGTCTATGGAGAGTGAAAGTTATAATATACAGATATTAAGAATGTTTCAATACAAATTTAAGAAAGCTAACAAAGATATGCAGATTACCAGAATACCATTGATGCCCTTTACATCAGATTGGTATCAGAGCTCAAAATATTCTGAGTGTGTAGTAGAAATCTACACCAGGTAGTGGTTGTGATTATTTCAGATTCTTGTTATGAATTTTTAGTTGCAGATTTGGTGCCAGTTCATTCAGCTGCAAATGGGTGAACAAGAAGGTCTACCAAGGTCCATATGAGATGCTCTTGTGTGTCATTGATAGACTAGGGAGAGAGGCATGAAGGACTCCCAGGTGAGGGATAGAGGTTGTGATGTAGCATGGACGAGTGGACTATGGAAGGGAAAAGCACCATTGGAGGCAACAATATAAACTGATTTGATAGGAGTCACAGTTGAAGTAAAAAATGGAAGTAGAGGAGACATCGATCCAGTGAAGACAAAGAGGCATAGATTTTTGTAGTCTTACCAAATAATTTCCATGGGACATGGAAAATTTTAAAGCTCGGGAGTATGGTGTAGGGGCACCTCGACTGTGGAACATTTATTTATATATTTAAGTCATTTTTGAATCTCATCAAACCATGTTCAGAAAATGTTTATTATCTAGCATTGTAATGAATTTGATAAAGAGATTTTATGACATTTGTAATGAAAAGGCTGAATGGGAATATGAACGGTCATATAAGTGTACGGTTTTTAACTATCAAGATGGTATTTAAATAGAAAAAATTATGTAATCAGAAGGAGAGTAGATAGAGAAGTTATAGGTAGAGAGTGAAGAGAAGAGAGAATCCAAATGGCTCTTTGGCGGTAGCCAGAGAGCTATGCATTTGTATTTCTAGACTTTAAGTTTATAGCAAGTTATTTTGGTTCATCATTTTTGTCTATGTTAAGCTAGTGAAAGTCTCCTTCATATTACGTAGCTACTTGGGTCATTTATATAATGGAATTTTTGATTTAATGTATTAGACAGATTTGAGAAGATGATGTTCAAAGATTTCTTTGAGTCGTATCTTTATCTATAATGTAAATGTTCATACCGATTGATTTTGCAGATCTCTGTTTGATTGGGTCTTTAATTGTGTCTTGATTTTGGGCTCTTCGATAAAGGAATATAACACTGATATATATCGGGTTCTCAAGTTTTAATAAATGATAATAAAGAATCTGGTTTTGTTTATGTTTTGGTTTTGTGATAGTCCTGTTTGGGATGTTTGTGAAATAGTTTCATTTGACAGAGGAATGATTTTGAAGACCGAGTGTTAGTTCTTGAATGTCTTCGAGTTTGAAACGATTTTCAAAGAAATTGTTACATGCATTTTAAGTTGGTGGCAATCCAAGCTATCAAAAATGTGGTGGAGTAGTTTACGCCTGCGTGGAGGAAACCGAGAGTTGGCATGTCAACAGTCACTATGGAGAAGAGACCCAAGATATAAAAAGTTGTAGATTTGATTGTGTTTGAAGCGGTTTCAATAACCGTTACAAGTTATTATTATACTGGTTGCATGCAAATTACATCGAGCATTATCGAACTGTCTATGCCGCATGGAAGCCAAGAGCCATGGTTCAAAATTCATGTTGAGGGAGGTTTATTTCACAGAGTCATTTGCATCTAGAGTGGATGAATGATATTGGACATCATTTCCACAAAGATCGGCGAAGACCATTATGGTTCGAGCACGATATTTGGAAATGGGAAAAGGTGGAAAATGTATTACATATACATGCATGATTGTGTGGTCACAAGCCCGTGTGAAGGAGTTCAATCTTAGTCCGTAGCGAAGGTGACATGTGTTGGTGAGTTTCTTAAACATGAAGCATAAGAATAAGTCGATGTTGTTACATTAAGTTTCTATTATTATTATTATTGGAATATCCAAAGAGTGAGGCTCTAAATCAATGTCTACGAAGAGCGAAAGTTATAATATGTAGATATTAAGAATGTTTCAATACAAATTTAAGAAAGCTAACAAAGATATGTAGATTATCGGAATTCCATCGATGCCCTTTGCATGAAATTATTTCCACCTCATCTTCAGCGTGTCCATATATGATATCTAACCTGTAAAATTCCTTGGTTTAATCCTTCACAGAGTTATTTTTCTGCTTCAAACTTTGCATTCTCCTAACTAGGTTAATATGATAATCACAAGGTAGAAACTTTCCCTTCAAGTTATTTATCATCTTATTTCATACCTTGATCTTGTCATTACCCTTCTTCTTTCAGTCTAACTATAGATGTTCCCACCACAAGGATGCACAACCCTTCAATTTTGAGCTTGCAATCTTCACCTTGTTCTCCTCTGATATGTTTCCATACTCGAAGTATTTCTCCATCTTTGTTATCTAGTCTATCAATTAATTTGAATCCATCTTTCCACTATACTCAAGAGGATTAAACTGAGGTGTGGAATTCAAAATTGTCATTCTCTCAGGAATATTTCTTCCCCTTGATCCATTATAGGTGCAGGTGTGAATTCCTCCTGCACTTACTCAACTTCATCATCACTAATATCTTCAAGATGTCTTCCTTGGCACTGGGCTATCTAAACAACTTCTAATCTTGCAACAATTTTCCTTAGCATATTAGCTAAGCCTTTTTCATCTTGCCTCCCTTGAACCATCCTTAAACCCTCTGCAATTGTAGGTTAGATCACAATCTGCTACCCCAGAAAAATCGATGAACTAGGATTTACAAGAAGGAACCTCAAATCTAACCTTCGGTATGATACCACCTAACGCAAGGAGGGATAGCACTAAGGGCAAAAGGCACTCCCAAGCTCCAAAATATCTTGTAGATACACAAATCAGAAGCTCAAACACAGAAAATGAGAGAACGAATGCTAATAATTTGTATTAATTCAACTGTCTTCATACATGCTAGGCTGTAAGGGCTGTAAGTATTTACAAGAAAGAACCTCAAATATAACCTTCGCTCTAATACCACCTGACTTAAGGAGGGAGGATACATAGGGCCAAAGGCACTCCCAAGCACCAAACCATCTTGCATATATAAAAATTGAAATCTCAAACACAAAAAATGAGAGAAGGAATGTAGATACTTTGTATTAATTCATCTGACTTCATACATGCTGGGCTGTAATGCCTTCTCGATTATGGCCAAATTTATTCAAATCTATTATAGAACAATCCTCAGACATACGAGGTCACCAACCCTTGATCCAAATATACCATCTAACTACTACCCTAATCTAAGAACAAACCACTACTTTTATACAAGAGGCTACCAAAAAGGTCAGCGCAAAAAGATCCTAACTATCCAACATAGGAAACAACAATGACCCATATTTAGGTCCCCACACATCCCCATGAGAGATCCCAAATTAATACCACTATAAAAATTAAATGCATATGTCAGATCAAAGATCCAACAATAGAAAAAACACTCAGTTAGATAGGAAACTGGAAAATCACCAAGCCACCGAGACCGGTCGGGGAAACCATGCCAAGAACAGTAACCGAGTTCGGTCGGTGAAACAAGACCTTCAACTGAGAACTCTAGAGTAGTTACCGAGTAGTCTACCGAAAGTATCCAACAAGCTACCGAGCTCAAAAGAAAACATATATTTTTTTGATACGACATTTCTATGAACCTAAGATGCTCCTGCATTAGTTCAAATGGATTGTGCATAGGTGCCACAGTTTTCAAGAAATAATTCATCAAAGCTCAATGATTTTATGCACTTAGGGCCCACAAGGGGAAACACCGGTAGGGTATGCTGCTGAGTGTTATGGAATGTCACAAGGAAAAATGAAACCATTCCTAGGGTAAAATCACCCAACCAAAAATGATTGTGGTGTTAGTTCGTGCCTATGAAAAATAGAACGTGATATAGGCTATCTGGCAACTTTGCACTGAGTGCATTTGACAATTTTTGCATAAAAAAAAAATTGCTGCCCTGGGAAAATGATTCTAAATCTTCAAAAATGAGGGCACATTATTGTAGAGGTGCCTAAAATAACCCTATAGGTTAAAATGGATCATGTAGAGGTGCTACAGTTTGTAATAAAAAATCCATCAACGTTTGATGGTTTTATGCACTTAGGGCATAGAAGGGACATCGCTGGTAGGGTATGCTGCTGAGCATTCTGACACATCGAGAGGAAAAAATATGGGACCATTTCTAGGGTCAACCAACCAAATTGGATGCGATTTTGATGTCAGTTTATCACCACAAAAAATATAATGTGATATAGGATTCCTTCACAATGAGGGTTTGTTCCTAGTAGCCTTCGAAACTGAGTTTATGGTTCATAACTTATGACACATTCTCTTGGAATTAATGGGAAGTGTGTACTGAGAGCGAGGGATGAATCATTACCTCTAAAATTTTTGTATCTTATAACCTTTATCCTTTAAGTTATCAAATGTTTATCCAACCATCTGTTCTATATTATCTTGATGCAAGATATATATTCATAAACTTAATCAAACATGTGAACATTCATAGAAACATTCATGAAAGTAATTGACACATAACACAAGATATGATATCATAGAAAACTCCTATTAGGAAGTAAAAGCTGCGGTGGGGATGACACCCACAAATTCTTCACTATCTGCAGATTGGAAGGGGCTAGTTAAGGCTTACAATTTGATCACTTCTGATGATCTACCTGGTTAAGAGTATCTATGGAGACCTATAAAAGTATACCTAGTTAAGATATTTAGTAACACTGTTGAGTGTGCTCTCGGTTAAGAGATTTATAGTTAGACTGTTAAATCCACCTTCTTTGAAAGGATTTTTACACTTTGATTCACTTGTTAGAATGATAGCAAATTACAATTTGACCCGGTGTATGCAATCTCCTATTGCTGATTACAGATCCATTTAAGATTACATGAATAATTATATCATCTAATGTGATTGAATAATACCTCTGATGCTTAGTAGTCTCTGTTCTTGGTTTTTGCTAACCAAATTCACCTTTTTCTGTTCTGGCTCATTAAACTTTCAATCTGATCCATAAGTGTGCTCATATGCTTCATTCATCTCTCATATACTTTCACATCCCTCTCTCATCATTTTATAATGAATGATTACATAGTCTATTTATAAGATAGATTGACCTAATCAAGCTTCACGTAAAAAAATGTTAACTCTAAGATCACAGGTTTACATCTTTACCTTGATCTCTTAGTCTATGTGTTTTAAATCAGTTAGAATGATTAAAACACTTAAATTCATGTTTCTTGTCCCTAAAGAAATGGTTTTAAAAACAAATCAATATTCTATAAATAGAATCAGATTGTTTTATCTGACGTGGAGGTCATATCCACTTTTTGCAGGTTGCAACTGACTTTTGGTTTTTGACGACCGGTTATGCTCTGAAGTCAGTTGACTATCTTTTGGGTTCCTTGCTTGAATTGTTCTCTTGGTTTTCTCTTTAACTATTTCTTGGTTTGTACTATATCCTAAACGTTGGGTTCCTCTTTATCCTTCTGACTTTGCATTTTCGGTGTACACACAAAATTGTGTCGTCGGTTTTCTTTGTACTTAGCCATTTTTTAGTGATCTCTTGTATCTGCATTTTTGGTTTGCTCTTTGTCCTGTCTTTCAGTGTATGCTTACCGAAAGTGTTGTTTGCATACTAATGGAAAATTAATGTCATCAATATCCCCCTTTGACATTAGTATCAAAAACTGATATGTGCAAAATACTAACAAAATGTTAAGTATGTACAACATATATAATCCTTAGTCATTTTATGACTCCCCCTATGTATATTCTAGTATATCATTATTTTACCCCTTTTCTGTATACTGTATATTTGCCTATCTATACATATCATATATTTTCCCCCCCTTTTTGATATTAAGGGCAAAGGTGTATACCTTATAGCTTATAAAAAATGTGAGAGTGTGAAGACTTCATGTGTTCCATCATCTTCTCCCATTGTTCCTTTAGGTTCTCTAGAGCCATGTGCTCAAGTGTAATCCTTGAGTGCATATCATAGATGATGTCTACTACAGACATCTTAGGGGTTTCTATCAGTTGCCTTGCTGAACTGATATCCTGTTGAAGTAGTGTCAGATTTGGTAGAAGTTGAGCCTGGAGTTCGGTGACTTCTTCCCTGAATTATGTTTCTGCTTCCCACAGTTCTTGCCTTAACCTTTTTACTTCAATTATCTTTTCATAATGAAACTGTAGTGCATTTTACTCGGTGGTTAAGCCCTTAGCACTTGTCGTTAGATAAAAATCTAACTTTACTATCTTATCACGATGATCTTTAGTGAATTTTTTAATGGTGCTCAATTGTTTAATCGAGGAAATAGCTTCAACAATAATTGGATCTAATTCACTTATGAATTCTGAAAGCTTTACCTTGTTAACTGCCACTTCTTGGCTGATTTTATCTATAAGTTTCTACTGGTATTTTTGCTCTGCTCTCTCTTCTATTTCCTTCTCTACATCAATATTCTGTGTTGTAATGGCTTCAATAAGAGTTGCTAGTTGATTAAGTTGGGTTTATTCTGATCAACATTAACTTTGGGTACAATCTGGTGCAAGATGTCCCTAATTGTTTCTAGTACCATGGAGTCTTAGTGCTGCTTCCTTAGCTTCTCCTGTAATGCCTTCCTCTGACATATTTCACCGTATTCCTTTAATGCTTCATAATCACGTGTAGTTGGGTCACATTTGGGTATCGCAATGATTTCATCTAAAGTGACTTCCAACTTATTCTTCTTGGATTTCTTCTTCTTCTTTTGAGTTACACTTGAATGTAGAACCATTGCCAATTTCTCAGCTTTGTCCATTGTGTTTGATGAAGTGATTTGTGGTGGTGCCTCTTTTTGCTGCTTTGTTTCAGTGTCATCTTTTCAGTTTTTTGTAGAGGTCTCCACATCAACCTTTACATTGTCGGTGGAAATTTTTTTGGTATCCTTAGGAGTGCCATATTTGGGTTTTTCTCCTTCATCGGTGTCCTTATGCCTTCATCTGTCTTTGTATGTGCATCCCTCTTGGTTGTGTCTCCATATGTTTGCTTTGATTCTCCTCCTGTAACCTTGTTATTTTTGGTTACAATGTGAGTGTCTCCGATGTCCTTCTGATCATTGATGTTGTCTTTCTTTCCTTCATCCCTTGCATCCTCAGGAATGATTGAATCTTTTTTAGGTGACTTGTCTTTTTCTTGTAGAATATTGATGGCTTGTATCAATATTGGCATGTTGCCTGGTATGTTCACCTATGTATTATCAAATGTTTTTTCCTGCTCATCAATTGTGTCCTTGGTAACATTGACATCTTCATCTTTCTTTACTTCTTCTGTTGGATCATCGGTTATGTCAATGATTGTGTTATCCATAATGTTATCCTTAGTGGCGTCAGGCCATGTTTCATCTGCAACTTCCAC
Source organism: Thuja plicata (assembly GCA_018584345.1). Lineage (NCBI taxonomy): Eukaryota > Viridiplantae > Streptophyta > Pinopsida > Cupressales > Cupressaceae > Thuja > Thuja plicata. The sequence goes on from MU226433.1 coordinate 4,534,165, forward strand.
ATTCTTGTTGCCTGCTGTGTTCATTTCTTCTTATTTTTCTAACTCAACTGATGTGTCAACTTTTGCATCTTTGATTATGATGCGTTCTTGAGTTTCCTTATTAACATCTTGCTGTTGTAGGTCTTTCTCAGGGCTAGCTTCCTTAATAGGTCTATTGAGTATTTTACTCCATTTCTTGTGACTTTCTTGTTCAAGCTCTATAAGCCTCCCTTCAAGAAATTTTTAGTCTCTCAACTTGGGTGAGAACTCCTTTTTATGTTTCTCCATCATCTCATCAATTTCTTCCCTGTTGGATTCAAGAGGCATAAGAGAAACAAGTACTCTTTCCCTTATCTCCTTTTCATTCTTCAATGCAAATGTCCATCTAACATATAATCTATTCAAGAGTTCCCTTGGTACATTATTACCTTCTAATTGAATCGGTATGTACTTGAATTTGTACATCTTTGCAATGATGGCATCTTTAACTTTCTTTTGATCTTCTGGATCAAGTTTTAACCATCTTCTGATCTTAGAATCTGTAATAGATCCTGAAATTGCAATAGATTTGCATACCTCATCAATGATTTCTGGAACTTTGATCTTTTTTTCTTCTACACCTTCATCTTTCTTGGTGTCCTCAATGTCTTCCCTTGTTTGAACAAGCCTTCTTCTCTTTGATGACCCTCTTTTCTCTGTGGCCAGTTTTCTGTTGTAGGTTCTAACTTTTCCTTTCTTCAAGGGTGAAGGAGTTGAGTCCTTTTCTGTTTGGTTTCTTGTTCTTGAAGCAGATGTGGTTCTTGACTTCTTTTCTAGTGGAGGACGTAGCGAATCTAACTTTGTGGCTTCAGAGTCATTCTTTTCTACAGCTTCACCGATGGGTGACTATCCCTCAGTTTCTTCCTCCTTGTCAGCTTTTTCTTCTTGTTCAATTTCTTATTCTATTTCCGACAATATTTTCTTTAGGTTCTTGACCATTTTGTCCTTTTTCTTGACTATTTTCTTTACAACCAGTCCGGTTTTGATTCTTGATTTTTCTTCTTCATAAGTTCTAAAATTTTGTTATTTCTTCTCTAATGGTTCATTTTTCAATGCATTGATTTCTTTAGATGCTTGATCAATATTTATCTCATATTCTAATGGTTGTAGCCATGATGTCCTTGGTACATCAGGCTTGATATAAGTATGGTCTATATCAACCATGAAACATATTTCATCTTTGAACTTCTCAATGAGTTGTTCAGGGATCCTTACCCTTTTCTGCATTTAGTCCATGAATCTTGCAAAGTACTCATCCATGACTGTTTCAAAGTTGTCCCCCAGTGATGTTATGTATTCAGTGATTTGCATGGTGACCGGTTTTGTAGTATCCTATTTTACATCTCCTACTAATGGAAATGTTTCTGGAAAGTAGAAGAAAATGCACATGATAAGTGATCCAAACTTACATATATTTGTCTTAGCATTTCTTATGGTCTTCAAATTTTCTTCTAGATGAGTGCCAAAAGATCCAAATAAGTGCCTTTCTTCACAATCTTGTAAGATGTATCAACTACACTGGATGCTATGCTATTCATCCTTCTTTCTTGGAATAATTTGCAACCTATAACACCCTCTCTGAATTTAAGTTCATCATCAGTTATAGTTGATACCTTCAGTCCTATGCCATCACACTTTGCTCTTGTGTTCTTCTCAATCTCAGCCTTGGGTGGATGTTTTAATGCTTTTATCTTCTCGGTTCTAGGGTAACCAGTGACTGCATGGAAAACATCTTGGGTTATCATCTTAGGCTCATCCAGCCATAGTTTGTGGTTGTGTATTTGACTTAGTACTAACCGAATCCACCCAGTTTTGAATGCCTTCAAGAACAATAGGGAATTAGTGAGCCCTTTCACCTCTATGTGCTTATGTTAATCTTTTAAGGATCTATCTTCATTGCACATATTCTTGTAAGCTTGTTCTACCTCTAAATCACCAATTTCTACAATCTTGCAGTGGATGTAAGCTCACACATCTTTGACGAGCAAAAACCTAGCTGGTATTCGTGAGAATGCTCCAACATCATTGGTTTGTGAAGAAACCTCAAGGTGAATTTTGTAATGTGGTTCTTCACACACATAATTCTTTACGATTTTGACCTCATCCTTCTTGATGCTCTTCTGTTTGGTGGTTCTTGAAGTCGTGGCCATTTTTCAGATTTAGGGCTTTTTGAGAAATGCATAAAACAGAGTTGTCGATTGTCATGGAACTTACTGTTTACACCAGTAGTGATTTTTGATCTTCTTGGAGTTCTCTATGTCAAGTTGCAGTTGCTTTGTGATCCTATAGCTATTTGCACAAAATTTGCTCTTGTCACTCTGCTCTGGTCATGGTGAATAATGAGACCCTTTCGTCATCATTTTATAGGCATTTTCCCTAAAAGTGAGTCATTAATTCTCAACAAATCCTTGGTGTTTGAAGATGGAGTTCATCGGGTTTAATATTAACTTCTCTTCGGTGACAACATGACATTTTGGGGTAGTTGTTCAATTCTTTTCTTTTATCAATGGGTTTCAGTGTTGCAAACAACTTGTTCACTTTGCTTGATTACCGACGAGTCTCAGTTTACACTAGCAACTTTGATTTATCGTGTTAACCGACGCTTCTCGGTAAATGTAGGAAGTTTCAGCTTTGAGTGTATACCGATGGATTTTGGTATGTATTACCCAATAGCATAGTTATCATATATTTTAACAAGTAATACCATGATGCATCTTTACTTATGCTAATTGGGCATTTCATCAACATATTATGGAACTGATGTAAAATAATACATAGTGTAATGTAGTTCCATACTTACTTGTTCTTCTTAGGTGGGGGTGGTGATGTCACCAGATCCAGTGGATGGGGTGTCACCATTTGCATTTCTCAGTCCAGCTTTATCATTGTTTGAAGCTCTTCTCCACATTTTGTCTCTCATTCTACGGATGTATTCAATGGTGTTTCCATTGGGATATGTGCTGGTCTCTGTCATTCGGTCTTTGCAGTCTTTCTTGAGATGAACAACTTTATGACAATATAAGCATGCCATTTCGGGGTTAGTCCAGCCTCTAGACTTTCTAGTGCACTATCTCATATAGTTTGCAGCAATGTGACCAAATCTTCCACATGCTGTAAAATTTGCCCAAGTGTTTTATTCCCATACATACTGGTTACTGACTCTTTTCCATTAATAGGGAGTTGCTTGACCTTTAGGCTTCCATGCTTGCCTTTTCATTTTCTAGCATTCAAGAGTTGTGTGCCCATTCATTTTGCAAGTAGGATAGTATTTGTCCATTTAGGTTTCCTTCTTTGATTATTTCATCTCAGACTTACATTCATATGCTTTATGTCCTTTCTTGTTATGAATGAAGATGTGGATTTAGGAATACCTTTCATTTTGCCTCTGCATACATTTGATGTGTGGCCTTTCTTTCCACAATGATTTCATGTCATCTTTCTTGGTCTTGGATTTTCATAGACATTCTTTGGATCAACTTGATTGGGTGATTCTCCATTCTTGGTAAATCCTAGACTGGTGTTATTGTTGACTCTTCGTTGTCCTTCAAGAAAATCATCCATTATTTTATTGCTTTCTTCAGATTTCTTTATAATTTCATTATGCTTCTGTTGAATTCTTATTTCATGTTTCAAATTTTCATTCTCATCCCTTAGCTCACTGATAGCTTCTATTCTTTCAACGAGTTCAACATTCATTCTATTTGCCTCTTGAATCATAAGAATAATATAATTTGTGATCTCATGCTGATGCTCTGTAAGTCTTTGTATTTCAGACTCTTTCTCTTGTAGATTTTCTGTAATCTTTCTTCTATCATCAATAGCTAGTGTTCTTTCTTGCTCAGCTTGTCTAGCACTATTCATGACATAATTCATTCTTACCATCTGTGTCTCTTGACCGATTTGCAGAGATTTTACTTGTCCAGCCAGATGTTGATTGATTTCAGTTGGGCTTGTGATGCTTTCTTCTAATGTGTCTGATGCTTTTCTTGTAGTTGATCCTGAAGGCTCAAAGAAATCTGGTATCTCTTCCTCATGATAATATGTTTCATTACAACGAGATGCCATAATCTTTCTTTCATCTAACAACTGTCTCATATTAATTCCAGCTTCTTTATACTACTCATAGAAGATCTGAATTTCTAGCTTTTTATTCTCAATATTTTTTTATCAAGTTTGTACTTCTCCATTGTATGATATTTTCTCTTAAGCCTTTAAGATTTTCCAAAGAAGAGACTTAGCTCTGATACCAATTTTTGGAATTAATGGGAAGTGTGTACTGAGAGGGGAGGGGTGAATGAGTACCTCTAAAACTTTTTTATCTTATACCCTTTATCCTTTAAGTTATCAAATGTTTATCCAACCATCCGTTCTATACTATCTTGATGCAAGATATATCAATTCATAAACTTAATCAAACATGTGAACATTCATAGAAACATTCATGAAAGTAATTGAAACATAACACAAGATATGATATTGTAGAAAACTCCTGTTAGGAAGTAAAAAATGCGGTGGGGATGGCACCCACAAATTCTTCACTATCTGCAGATTGGAAGGGGCCGATTAAGGATTAAAATTTGATCACTTCTGATGATCTACCCGGTTAAGAGTATCTGTAGAGACCTATTAAAGTCTACTCAGTTAAGAGATTTAGTAAAACTATTGAGTGTGCACTCGATTAAGAGATTTATAGTTGGACTGTTAAATCCACCTTCCTTGAAAGGATTTTTACACTTTGCTTCACTTGTTAGAATGATAGCAAATTACAATTTGACATGGTGTATGAAATATACTATTGCTGATTAAAGATCCATTTAACATTACATGAATAAGTATATCACCTAAAGTGATTGAATAATACCTCTGATGCTCGGTAGTCTCTATTTTTGGTTCTTGCTAACCAAATTCACCTTTTGCTATTTTGGTTCATGAAAATTTCAATCTAATCCATAGGTGTGCTCGTATGCTTCATTCATCCTCTCATATCCTTTCACATCTCTCTCTCATAATTTTATAATGAATGATTAAATAGTCTATTTATAAGACAGATTGACCTAATCAAGTTTCATGTAAAATAATGTTAACTCTAAGATCACATGTTTACATCTTTACCTTGATCTCCTAGTCTATGTGTTTTAAATCAGTTAGACTGATTAAAGCACTTAAATTCATGTTTTTTGTCCCTAAAGAAATGGTTTTAAAAAAAAAATCAAGATTCTATAAATAGAATAAGACTATTTTATCTGACATGGAGGTCAGATCCACTTTTTGCGGGCTGCAACTGACTTTAAGTTTCTGACTGTTGGTTATGCTCTGAAGTCAGTTGACTGTCTTTCGGGTTCCTTGCTTGAATTGTTCTCTTGGTTTTCTCTTTAATTGTTTCTCAATTTGAACTATATCCTACATGTCAGGTTTCTCTGTCAGGTTCCTCTTTATCCTTCTGACTTTGCATTTTCTGTGTACACACAAAATTGTGTCGTCAGTTTTCTTTGCACTTAGCCATTCTCCGTGATCTCTTGTATCTGCATTTTCGGTTTGCTCTTTGTCCTGTCTTTCGGTGTATGTTTGCCAAAAGTGTTGTTTGCATACTAATGGAAAATTAATGTCATCATGTTCACCTATGGTATAAATAATTGACCTTTTTAGATATCCATTTGGGAGACACCTGACATATATCAAACTTGACATGTGCTATTTTGGAACAACTTGGTCAAAAATTGTTGATTCTAGGTTTTAAGGGCCAATTAGGCCTGTTTTACAAAGCATCTACCTTCTAAATACTCTCCCAAACCAAATCCTTTACTCCAATAGCCTAGACAAGGTTCAAATAGACAAAATCCATAATTTGTATCACTGGGAAAAACTAATTTTCAAATCTCCATGACCGTTGGTCTCCCTCTTTTGCACTCGTTTTGCAATTTTGTCTAATGACAACTTTTCATATTTTTTTGACAACATAGAAATCTTACTAATAAATTGCACAATTTCATATAATATAAAGATAAAATGAAAAAATATTTAATATTACGTATTCATTTCCACCGAATTTATCTATAATTTGAATTATTTTTAAGGATATGCATCATATAAACCAAATCATCATGAAAATGGATTTATCTATCATATCATAAGAAAAAAAAGAATGATCAATACGATTATAACAAAGATATCATTGTTGGAACACAATAAAAAATATATAGAAAGACTATTATGAGATACAAGGGGATGAAAACCTCATGCAAAGGTGAACATAAATAAGGTGTTTCATGTAAAGTTTAGTAATGTGCAATCATTATTAAGATACCACTTATATATAGGTAATTATAAGTCAATAATTATATCATTAGGTATGGGAGAAGACACATCATCATAATGTGCAAGTAAAGGTGAACCATGTATATCTATAAAGTGCACAATGCTATGTTCTTCAAGGAAGGATGAATCAAGAGACACACACAAAGAAGAACTAGATCATAAGATATAGATATGTTATCTGCACTAGGTGCATACCAACATCACATAAATTGATTTTCCTTTATGTTTCAGATGAATAGAGGGTGTATCATAAAATATAAAGAGACAAGAAGCATAAATGACTTTAGGAGGTTAGAAAATACATACTCAATGAAATATTCAATAATAATTCACAATCAAAGGTCGGCTAGGTGGTTTGGGATTCAAGAAGTTGAAAGATTTTTTTTTAAATATAAGATCTAAAACAAATATATAGAGAATGTTAAAGCCTTGGGGAAATATACTAGAGTTTAACTATCATGTTCACCACATTATTTGGTAAAATAAAATCACATTACATAAGTATTTAGAGGTAAATTATATAAATGAGCAATATATTTAACAATTATCCATATGACTTGCATATAATGAAAAAATTGGATCACATTTCAATTGTAAATATTTACGTTTCAAAGTACCAAGACATGCACACAATGAAAAAGTTGGATCACATTTCAATTGTAAATATTTAAGTTTTGAAGTACAAATATATGCACACAACGAACAAATTGGATTTAATACAAACTTTAATATATATAAAAATGAACAAGAATTGTGCACATATACAAAAGTGACATAAATTCCAAGTCATTAATAGAGTTAAAAAAATGTGGTATGTGCTATGTCAAGGTCGATATATACAATAAAAATGTCGAATATGTACATAAATTGGTGCTTCAATGACCACAACTAGCACCATATGTCTCTATCGATTTCTGAATGTGCTGGATCATCAAAATAGAGCTTCTTCGAAGTAGTATGTGGCTCTGTAGATGGCTGCACAACAATAATTTAAATGCCAAATCTAATTAATTTTGTCAAAAAATATATTAGATTTCTCAAAATAACATCAAAATAACTAAATATTAAACTGTAATCTGTTTACAATTGAATTGTTGATTACCTCATGTCTTTCTCCTACTCTAGGGTTGTGTAGTAAAGCTGATGAACCCCTTCTTGGACGGTTAGGAATCCTAAAAAAATGGAAAGGTAGAGGATTTGTGGGAATTTACGAAGGGGGATATAATAAGTCAAAATAAATTAACACAAGTTAATAACATATATGTTGAGAAATACTAAAAAACTAATAAAGCATGGACTAAAAAAATGTACCAGAGCCTTAGATGGTTATCCTATATTCATATGAGACATAGTGACTGATGAAGCAACAATAATCATTTACTCTATGGTAAATGATAAGAAATTCTATAGTCACAGAGGAAGGAATTAGGGCTTTAAAACAAACAAAATGCAAACCAACACGAGTTGAGAAGAGGGTTTCACTTAAGAAGGCATACATACTTGTTCCCTCTGTTGTGGTGGACCCCCTCTTTGATGATAAATAATCCTAATGAATGGAATGGTAGAGGATCTATGGGAAGTCACAAAGGGGGATGTAATAGGTAAAAGACAATTAATACAAGTTAATAAACCAAAGTTGTTGATAAACACTAAAAAACTACAAATGCATGTACTTATATATAAATGCATATGTTTAACACATATACAGAAAATGACTACCAGAGTCTCATATGGTTCTCCTATATTCCTAGGAGTCATCATTGCTAATGAAGAAACTATGACCATTTCCTGGATGAAAAATGATAATAAATGTTATAGTCATAGAGGAAGGATTTAGATATTGTGAATGAAAAAGAATGCAATCCAAGAGGAGTTTAGAAGAGGGTTTCAACTAAGGAAAAGAGATGAAAGTGAAGATTAAAATGTTACCTCTTCCCTCTCCTGAACCTCTAGACATCAGGTGCATTCATCAATTCTGTAAACCCCAACTATTTCTGTACATAGAACACAAAAATACTTTAAATCAATATATATGTACATGTTTAATCATAATACATTTGAATAAATAAAAATAAATTGAGCTAAATTAGCTTTTGGCATTTAGGTGTCTATGAGGAATTCTTTTTCTATTTCAGTATGTTAAAAGATGCCTTTCGCACACGAGATGTCCCGAACCCAGGTGGGGTAACCTAAGAGAAACAAAATTAACATAAGAGATAAAAATATATAATGTATAATAGAAAATGGTGAGGAATGCTAAGATGGAGATCACTCACCAAGATCTTATGATATATATTAGGAATACAAATCCAACCCTTAAGTTCAAGTTTGATTAGCACAACCAAATGGATTAAGGGTGCTAATGCATAACTTAAATAAGAGGGGAATTTAGTATTCCTTTGAAGGATATTGATTAATTGACTATGGATCTAGAAAATGACTAATAAAATTGATTTAAGAAAGTAATTGCAAGATTTAGGGAGAATTTGTGTACCTTGAAATAAATTAGGAGGATGTGCACTTTGAAGCCAAATTTGACTGTCGCAGAAATGTCACAGACTGATATAATTCCAGATCTGGAAAGTAAAGATCTGAATCTTTCTATCCTAAAAAATTGAGCCAAAAAGTATAGGTACAAGTCAAATTTGAGCATACAAGTTAGTTTTTATAGGTACACAGTTGAATTTTGACTATGTACCTATGTTGTGCGACCATGTACTACTTTCTGGGTTTTCTGGGATAGCTCCTGTAGCTTTCAAATCTAGCTCAACAGAATCCAAAACCCGTTCCTGTACATAGAAAATGGAATTTTTTGTGGGAAGGGGCTTGCTTGGTCAAGCCTTGGTTTAGGAATTAACCTTGATTGGAATTGAAATAAAGAGAGATGAAATGGAAATTATATCTAAGATATAGTTACCTCATGCTTTGATGATGCAATGCCTCTTTGGAGATGATCAAAATTATTGATGCAATAAATTAAACTCTACAAAATACTAGTAGGAAATCATGAATCCAAGATGTTGAAATGATGAATGTTGTAGTTTTCCATAAGGAGTAGAATGTTTGAAATGCTTGATCATGGATGCCTTCAATGGATGGTTGCTAGCACTTGAACGTCTTGATTGAAAAATAATTTCCAAGAGATGAGATATGATAACATGATAAATTACTCATTCAAAATGAGAGGAAGAGGGAACCCCTTTTATAGTGAACTCAAAAGAGAAATTAATCAGGTTGACCATGGATCAAAAACCCCAATGAATATGCAAGATAGGACCCAGGCCCCAATTTTGGATCAAAATCCTAGGGTACAAGTCAAACTTTCACTACACCCCTAGGGGGTGTAGTCAAACTTGAACTACATGCCTAGGGGGTACATTCAAACTTTGACTACACCCCTCCTGAAAAGTGCAATTTTATGATTTGAGGGCATGGTCTGTAATGAATGCAGGATTCAAAGGGTTGGTTGATTCTGATACCAAGAGCAAATTTTGAGACTATAAAAGAGAGGAGGAATTTTTTGATAGGATGAAAATAGGGGAGGAGACTTATAAATAAGGTCTTACCTCAATTTTACACAAATTAGGGAGGATTAGGGAAGATTAGGGACACATTAAGTGCTAGAAGAACCTAAAATCAATGTGGGAACCCATTCATTCTAAAATAGGGATAAAAATGAACACCTAATAAGGGTGATTACATTTTAGGATGATACATTTATCTTCCACTTTAGTGGGAATATGAGTCCACCTCACATTCACGGTAAAGTAGAAGAAAGAGAGAGAGAAAGATGAAGATCATAGGAAAATTGCAAGGATATAAGACATCACAAGGTCTAAGGACACTTGCCCCAAACCATTGATCCTAAATTTTACATCCATATGCAAGGATACATAAAACAAAAAACACCTATAGCTTACTAAGATTCCAAGTCAACTAATTGAAGGGACCTCGTGATGCAGAGTGCACTGTTAGAAGACCTAGAGATATTTAATCTCTTCCCCAACACTCCTAACTAAATTTTAGAGACAATAAAACTCCAAATCCTTTCCTTAGGGTGGTTACCACTTTTCTACAAGGCCAAGTCACTCTTCTGACCCCAACTCAACTTCCAAAGTTGAGAAACTAATCTCTTCCAATATTGCTTTTAGGGACAATTTCCCTAAACCCAAGCCAAGAGTGAAACTCTTCACCAGTGGCTTCAAAAAATCAATATAATGGTTGGTACACTTTACTTAGGTTCCAAGGATAGACAAACATCCAACAGATTCACCCATACACATCCACTATCAACCAAACACCAATTGTCCTCAATATCCTTGTAGCCCTATCCAGAGGGTTTTTCTTGCATAAATTTTGATCATGGAAGGATCTATCTAAAAAAATATGGTTTTTAGATACCCTTTATGGAGTTTTGACATTCCCCAAAGACCCAAAACTCAACTCTATTCCAACACCCCTTAACCCTTACTAAGTACACAAACCTAATTAGCTAGATTAGGCTTGGTTTACTAAGAAAGTGGCTTAAGGTGGGTTCACAAAATGATTGTAGGGACCTAGATGTCTTCCACTAACCTAAAATGACCTAATTCAACCCTTTAGTTGAACCATATAATCATATACTTTATCTGTACATGACTGTTCATATTAAACTGGCTAATTACATAGAGCTAATTAACCTAGGGCTTGACCTTAGAAATCATAAACAAAAAAATTTCTCACTCCTGAGCTTCTGGAATCATAAATTACATGAACCTACTTATATTTTCTAGGTGACTGAGCAAATCCACTCGATAAATCTCAAGTTAGGGCTACATCTTTGGTACAAACCCTGAGAAGTAGGATTTTAAGACAATTTTTACAAAAATAAATATAACTTCTATGTAAGACCATCAAAATGGATGAAATCAACTGGAAATATAAGGTAACTTATAACATCACAAATTTATGTACTTGGTTTGACTCAATTAATCCGTACTAGAGTGTACACACACAAAATTGCTTAGAAAACTCTTCAAATTCCTTCCAAAAACATCAAGATCCATACATACTGACTTCTAACCTTTCAAGAAGGCATTAGGACATCAAATAACATCATTCCAATGTTTCAGCTACCCCTAAGAGTAGGTTTGATCATTGGCATTCAAGATGTAACTCCTCGAGAAACTTTTGAAAAGTTGGTCGAGCAACATTTTGCAAAATGACAACATTTTAGCAGCATTTGTCAATTTTTTATCTTTTAGCAAAATGACAACACAAGACTCCAAAGACTTGGGAGTGACATAAAATAAGAAGTGACCTTGGACTAAGGACCAAAAACACAAAATCTAACCTAACAAAAAAAATACAAGAGATGGTCTTAAGTGGCTTTAGGAGTATTCAAGGTTTATAAAGTACCTTAAGATCCTTCACCTTATAAAATATACCACAACATCACACCAGGATGATCCAAGGGATCCACTCCTTTATTAAAAACAAAAGAAAGAGTCCTAACTCTTTAGCTCTAGGGGGTACCCTGCACCACCTCACTTGAGAATATGTCTTAACCACTTGTATCATTCTTAGAAAGATATCGCAAGAGCACAAGTGTTGAATTTAAAAGAGAAAGAGCACACATCAAAGATACGATAGGACTCCACAATCTAACATACTAGCATAGCTATGAGATCATGAAGGAATAGAGAGAGACAAGGGAAGGATAGAAAACTATGTTATGGTAGTTCCACTCATCGATAGAGAGAGAGAGAGGGAAGGAAAATTGACGGTCTAGCAAACCACAGGGTGATAGTCAATTTAACCTTCAAATATTTGTGCATAAGGTGACTTAGATATGCTTTGCGCTTAGGGGCGAATTGATTTTTTTTAAGCATAGGGGAATCTTAGGAGATTGGGCATGTGAAAAAGCTTTGTCTTCCACAAGGATCCAAAAGACCAGATCAAACATGTGGAAAAGCATTGTCTTCCAAAAGGATCTATATGTGAGTGCACGAAGTCAGTCAAAGGACCAAGAGTTGAACGATCTAGAAAACTATGTTCCACTAGTCAACCCATGAAAAATGATAGGTAAAATGTTATAGAAAATTGTAATATGTTAGTCAACCAATCCTAAAAATGTGAAAAGGAGAGTAACTGGCCCTAGAAAATTGTGTTATGATAGTGTACTCTATCTATCATGAACAAGATATATGCAATAAGGAGGATATGTATGCCCCGCCTTAAGATGGAAAAATAAGTACTATTTTTTCATCTTAAGGAAATGATGTGTTAGGAATGTTAATTTTTTTCTTCAATTATGTTCTTCTGGTGTCTTTCTACAATGTTTTAGGCCCGATTCTAATGTCCTGATTCTTCTTAAGTCCTTAAACCCTTGGTATGTTTTGGAAAACCCTAGGTATGCTGTCTTCGTTATAAAATCAAATTACATTTTTGATCACTTAAGTTATTTTACCCATGGGTTTAAGTTGTCATTGCGGGGCCATTTCCTAATGTTTCCTAAGTCATGCACGGGGTTCATTTTAATATTTCCTAAGTCCTATGTCCCCGTGGCAATTTATTTCCCCCCAGGCATCAAGAAAGTTGTTTTTTATCCAACGGTTGATGCTTTCCCTTGGTAAAAAGATGAGAAAAGGATATCCATTAAGGCATTGTGCCTAGAATACATGTGTCTAAGGCAGGGCCAAACTGGGGTTTAAAGTTAAAATAAATTTCACACAGATCCATTTTGATCTAATGGTGGACGCTTCCCTTGATCAAAAGATGCATGAAAGATATTAATAAAGGCATCATGCTCTGCTGACACCTGGCCATCAAAGATATTGGCCAAGTGGGGCCAAAAGGTAAAGCATGGTTAAATATGCTTCCATCTAACGGTTGGCATGTTTCCTTGATCAAAATTTGAAGGGAGGATATCCTTTGAGGAATTATGCCTGAAAGATACGTGGAAAGTTCATGGGCTTAAAGAAAGGTTAATGTGCAGTCAAATCTCATTTGATCAAACGACATGCGTAATAACTTGATGCAGAGATGCACATAGGTTATTCTTGAAGGCATCATGTTTGTGCAACATGTGGAAAATGGCGGGACCTGGTCAGTGCTGAAAGGAAGATAAAGATTTGTCAGGTCTGTTTTGGTCGGATGGTGAGAGTTATGTCTTGAATAGAAGGTGCACATTGTTTACTCTTTGTGGAATCATGTCTAGGTGACATGTGTCTATTTTGATGAGAAGGTGAAGTGGGATTGCAGTGTTACAAGGAAACTCCATGTATCTTGAGCTCGCGGGTGTTTTTAAAATCTATCAACGACTACATTTTAAAGATGAGATAAATTTCAAATCTGGGCTGTCGATAGGGTTTTCTATGCCAGGTGTGACCGTTGTAACTGGAATTTGAATTTTTAAATCCTTTCCTAAGGGTTTGAAGTGCTGGCTCTGCATTTCAAGATTCTAAAGCGTAAATAGATAAATGTGATCTCCTGGGTCATGTCTACACAACTGTAGGATGCTATATGAAGTAAAATTGGGCAGTTCTGAATGTTTTTATGAGGTAATGTGATACTTAGGTTTTTTGATCAAATTTGTATATCTTGTGAAAGCTCTTTGGTCGAATCCCTATCTTTTATTCTTTAATGGTGGATCTGTTCCTAAGTCTGGTGGTTGGAGGATTCAATTTCCTTTGAAGATATACATTCCCTGATGAGTTGAGATAAACATAGAAATTCCATATTCCTTTGCTAGGGAATGATTTTTAATATTTAATATGACTGGCGTCTACAAATCATATTTTGTGCAGAAAGGAATAAAGATAAAGGTTACTTGGCGAATCAGAACAATTATGTAGTTATTGCGAAGGCTCTATGATCCAATAAGATATTATCTTCTAATAACTCAGTTAATGGTTTTTGTTTCATATTTTGTCTTTTATTGAGTTTTTAGGTTTTGGTTGTTGGCTCTTGACCTAAATGATCCAAGGCTTGTTGCAATCCTTGTCTTATAAAAGGCTTTCCAAGATCATTTAGAAAGGGCTGAAATGTTGGGAAATAGTGAAAAGAATTGAGTTGCATACCTATTTCTAGTCAGGAATATAGAAGATTGTTTAGACTGTATCAAGATAGAACAAATTTTTTTATGTCTTTTGAATTTTATTGAAGTGGTATGTATTTTGAAATAGATTGATACAAAAGCATGATTCTTAATACTTAATATAGTATTTCAGATTCAAGTCTCTCCTTTGTGCTCACTTCTTGAGTTGTGGATTTTCTGATTCATTGCATGGAATTTATCTATGTATATGTTGTTATATATTCCTTAGCTTTGATCTAGGATCAAACTAAATCTGCTCTAGATAAGACATAGGTTCATTTGGTCAGCACAAAGATTTTATAAGTAGTGTTTGGTTTGAGATTATTTGTGTTTATGGCTTTGAGTCCTTGAAAAAAGTTGGTTTCTGTATTCTTCTCCTCAACTACAAATATTTCTCAATGGATAAAGCACTAATCACAAATTAGTACATTCTTTGTTGATAGATGTTTGATTGATTTGGCTATATTCTACAAAAGTTAAATCAAAACCAATTCCAAGTTCTTTCATATTTTGTGGTTGTTGGTTGTGTCCTTCATGGTAATGGAGAGTCAATGAATGAGTGGTTATCATTTAGTACTTTCTTACCATTTTTTGCTATATAAATCTATAGAGAGTTAAGGTATTGTATATTGAGATGGATTAGGTGCAACCGCGTTGGTCCTGTAGAACCAAAAGTGTAGAGGGTAGTCTTGACCCTATAGTTGGTCCAATTACCTTTATATTTTCCCATATTTGGAACTAAACATTCTTCAAAATCAATCTAAGGTATATTGGTAGCTTGTAAAGAATAAACATTTTAAAACACCAACATGATGAACAAGGATAAATAAATTTTAACACCAAGACAATATCCACAAGAAACACCCAGTCCAAACCAAAGAGGTCACAAGTCCTATGAGGTCATGGAAGAGATTAATTCAAGATATACCATACAAGAAATGTAAAAGGGGTCCTTGTGAAGGATGACATTGTTGGAATTAATGGAATAATGTATTGAGAGGGGAGGGGTGAATTAGTACCTCTAAATTTTTTATGTGATTGTCCCATTAACCTTTGTGTCATCAGATTTGTATATTCACCTATCTATCTGTTCATATTTCTTTATGCATGTGAAATCATAACATAAGTTCTTTACATGTGTAAACATTCAAGAAACATACATGAAATTAAATAACACATAACACAAGATATGATATCCCAGAAAACTCCTGTTAGGAAGTAAAAATTGTGGTGGGGATGTCACCCACAAAACTTCACTATCTGCAGATAAGAAGGGAGCCGGTTAAGGCTTAAAATTTGATCACTTCTGATGATCTACCCTGCTAGGAGTATTAGAGTGGAGACCTGTTAGGATCTACTTCATTTGAATCTTTAGCAACACCGTTAGGTGTGCACTCTGTTAAGATATTTATCAAGAACTGTTAAGTCCACCTTCTACTAAAGGATTTATGATGTGATGCACTTGTTAGAATGCAACTACATTATAAATGTTGATCTGATAGTATATGCAATCTCTAATTGCTGATAACAGATCCTATAAAGCTTACAATGTATATGTAATCACCTTGAGTGATTGAATGATACCTTGTCTCTGCTCGTCGGTAGCCTTGTCTTTGTTCTTGAGAACTGATATGATCTATTTATGAAGTTTGCATGAATTCAATTCAACTGCTTAGATGCTCTTCATGTCTATAATAATTTATCAAATCATTACCTATTAAAAATGATTTCACATCTATATATACTAGTTTCTAAGTCCATTCTTGATTCACGCTTTTCAGATTAACTCTAGATCCAAGGTTTACAACTTGACCTTGATCTTTAGTTAGTTATGTTTTAGATCCGTTAGGATGCTTTAAAACATTTACAATATGCTTTCTTGACCCTCAAGTAATGTTTTAAAACAAATTAAAAATCTATAAATAGAATTACAATGTTTTATCTGACGTGGAAAGTCAGATCCACTTTTTGCGGGTTCTATAATTGACTGTCAGTTCTGATGGTCAGGCTGCTCTGTCAGTCTAACGGTTTTCTTTCATTCTTTGCTCTATCAGTCTTTTGCTCCGTCGGTGTCCCTATTTTGAACTTATCGTCAGGTTCCTTGCCTTTTCTGCTCTATCAGCGATGTTCACAAAACTGTACCATCGGTGATGTCCTTTATGCTCTGTCATCAGTTCAAGACTTGTCAGTGTTTGTCAGGAAATTCTATACTTAGAATTTTTGTGACAAGCATTGTTATCTCATCGGTTATGTAGTGTGCTATCCGTCGGGTATGCCTATATCGATGACTTTTATCATGTTTTTGACTTAAGTATACTAATGGAAAAAATTAATGTCCTCAATCTCCCCCTTTGAAATTAGTATCAAAAACTGATATGTGCAACATACTTAATGTATTAGTATGTACACCTGTGTATACTCCATCCTTAGTATTTTTTTCTTTTAAACATGAAATGACTCCCCCTATGCATATGCTGGTAAGTGTAAGTTTATGTACATATGATTGCCTTCCCTTTTTTCTTTTTCTAATATTTGATGTAGTGTACATATCTATACATATCTATTTTTACATATTCATGCTATACATACAACATACATATCCTTTTCTCTTTCTGCTAATGTAGCATATTGTACATATGTACTATTCATTCCTCCTTTTTTGATAATAAAGGCAAAGGTACTTACAAATTTTCAAAAATGTGTGAGTGTGAGGCTTTGATTTCCTCCGTCATCTTCTCCCATTTCTCCTTCAAATTTTCTAGAGCCATGTGCTCAAGTGATATCCTCACATGCATATTGTAGATTTTGTCTACCACACACATCTCTGGGGTTGAGATCAAATTCCTTGCATCTGTAATATGTTGTTGAAGAGTGGTGGGGTTTGGCAATATGTGAGCCTGTAGCTTGGTAACTTCATTTCTAAATTGTGTCTCTACATCCCATATCTCTTGTCTTAACCTATTTACCTCTGTGATCTTGTCATGATACAACTTTATTGTATTTGCAACAGAGGTTAAAATTTGTGCACTCACTGTCAGATCTGAATCTAGTTGGGACAACTTTTCACTATTCTCTTTTGTGAAATTTTCAAGTGTGCACATTTGATGAACTCAGGTAATAGCTTCTGCAATCATAGGTTCTAATTGGCTTGCTAATTTAGAGAGCTTTACCTTGTTCTCTGCCACTTCTTGGCTGATCTTCTCAACTAGTTTGTGTTGATACTTCTTTTCTGCCCGTTCTTCCATTGCCTACTCTACATCTACACTTTGAGTAGTGATGGCATCGGTAAGAACTGCAATTTTTTCCATTACTGATATGTCATTTTCAACTTTTATCTCAGGAACAAGTTGATTTAGTATATCCCTAGCTTTTTCAAGTGCCTAGGCTTCCCTATGTGCCTTTCTCATTTTCTCTTGTATGGCTTTTCTTTGACACATCACTCCAAACTTTTGAAGTGTTTCAGTATCCAAAGTAGATACATCCCACTTGGGTATTTCAATTACCTCATCAAGTGTTACTGCCAAGATGTATTTCTTTATTACTTTATTCTTCTTCTTCTTCTTCTTTGGTTGAGAGATAGATTGGTGAACTACCATTTGTAGATCTTGAGATTGGATTGATTTGGTAGGTGAAGGTCGAGAAGATGAAGCTTCTTGTTGCTTCTGTTCAAAGTCCACCTGTTGGTTGTGTGAAGATGTCTCTTCATTGGCCTTGGGTGTATCAACAGATTTTTCTTCCTTTTCCTTCATGCTATCATCTTGCTTAACTTCTTCACTCTTTTCTTTCTCTTCATCCTTTCTCAAATTTTCATCTTTGTTAATATCTTCTCCTTTGTCTTTTTCAGTAGACAACTTTTGCTGAGTGTCGGTTGCATCCTTCATCTTTGTGTCTATATCTTTTTGAGTGTCTGATGCATCTTTATTTTCTTCATTACCTGTGTCCTTTGGTATATCATCATCTTTCTTAGATGATTTACCCTGACTTGAATCAATATCAATATCTTCTATCAATATTTTCATGTTGGTCGATGTATTTACCTCTGCAGTGTCATTAAGTGTGTCCTGTCTGTCGGTATCACCTTGTGCAACAGTGACATCTTCATCTTTTTGCACCTCTTCTACAGGGTCTTTTCCTGTAATGTCATTAATGACATTATCTAACCATATTTCATCATTGACATCCTCATTTATGTTACCTTTTATTGTCAATTCTTCTTTTGTAACTTCTGCTTCATCATTCATGTCAATATGAGTTGGGCTTGTTGGAATTTGGATTTCTTCACTCTGAGTTTTGTCAAGAGTAGTGTCGGGCCATACCTCATCTACAAATTTTGTATGTTTGGGGCCTACTATATCACTCTCTTCTTTGTCCAATTCCACTGATGAATCATCCTGTACATCTTTAATGATGATGTGTTCTTTCTTCAGGCTAGCTTCCTTAGTGGGATTTTTGAGTATTTTGCACCACTTCTTAATTCTTTCCTAATCTAGCTCAATTATCTTCCCTTTGAGAAATTTGTATGCTCTCATTTTGGATGAGAAATCCTTTTCTTACTTTTTCATTATTTCATTTATCTCTTCCTTCTTTGAATCAGAAGGCATAAGAGTAACAAGTACTCTTTCTCTTATCTCTTTTTCCTGGTGAAGTGCAAATGTCCATCTTGCAGATAATCTCTCTGTTAGTTCCTTGGGTACGTCATATTCTAAGAATTGAAGTGGAACATAATGGTGTTCACACATTTTAGCTATTATAGCTTCTTCAATTTTGTTTTGATCCTTGGTATCAAATTTCAACCATTTCCTAATGTTAGGATCAAAAATAGATTGTGATTCTAAAATGTTCTTACATATTTCATCAATGGTCTGTGGAATCAAGGGTTCTTTCCATGTTTGCACTTCTACGTCAGCTTCATCCATAGCTGAGTATTCTAGATCTTCTCTCTTTCTATTTAACTTCCTCCTTTTGGTCTATTTCCCCTTTGGTGAGACAGGTTTCCTCTTGTAGGTTCTCACTCTTCCTTTCTTTAATGGTGAAGGAGTTGCTTACTTTGTTGTTTTTCTTCTTGTCCTTGAAGCAATAGTTGTTCTTGATTTCTTAGGTGGAGGAGGAGGTGGTGAATCTGACTGTGTGGCCTCTGAATCACTCTTTTCTATATCTCCACCGATGGGTGACTGGCCCTTAGTTTCTTCCTCCTTTACATCTGTTTCCTCTTCACCTTCTTCAGTAACTACAAATTTCTTGGTTAAGTCCTTTACCATTTTGTTCTTCTTGTTTACAATTTTCTTGACAACAAGATCTGACTTGATTTTTGGTTTAGATTCTTCGTAAGTGCCAAATCTTGGTTGCTTGCTCTCCACTAGTTCATTCAATAGTCCCTAGATGCACTTAGTATCTTTTCCTATTTTGATCTCATAATCTAATGGTGATAGCCAAGATCTTCTTGGTACTACTGGTTTGATATAGGTGAAATCAGTGTCTACCATAAAACATATGTCTTCCTTGTGTTCTTCTATCAAACTCCCAGGTATCCTTGTTCTAGCTTGCATCTTTTCTTTAAATCCTTTGAAATACTCATTCATTAAGTCATCAAAATCTGTACCTAATGATTCTATGTGATCACATATCTGTATGGTGACTGGTTTTCTTGTGTCCCATACTACTTTGCCTATGGAAGGAAAATATTCTTCAAAGTAAAAGAATATGCACATAATAAGAGAACCAAACTTATAAGTGTTTGTCCTTGATGACCTTATGGTGTTCATGTTCTCCTCAAGTTGAGTTAAATTTTTTTTTGCAAGATCCATCTTCTTTCCTTCTTTGATGATCTTGTAGGCTGTGCTCATAGCAGTGCTTGCTATGCTGTTCATTCTGCTGGCCTGAAAGATTTTATATCCTATCACACATGCACCAAACTTAAGTTCCTCGTTGGTGATGGTGTTAACCTTGAGACCTCTTTTGTCTAATTTTGCACTTGTCAAATTTTCTACCTCCTTCAAGGATGGGTGCTTGTGACCTTATGGCTTGTCAGTTGTGGGATATCCAGTAGCCGCATGAATAACATCTTTTGTTATTTGTTTAGGCTCATCAAGCCACAATGTCTAGTTATGCATTCTTCTAAGAACTATCCATATCCATTCTGTCTTAAAAAACCTAGGAAAGTGTAATGCATTTGTTAGACCTTTCACTTCCAGATGCTTGTGCTCTTCTTTTAGGTTTCCAGTTTCATCACATAGTGCCTTATAGGAATTGTCTAGGTCTAGATCTCCTAATTCTGAGATGTTGCAATGAATATAGGACCTTACGTCCTCTACCAGCGAAACCCTAGATGGGATTTTGGAGAATGCTCCAGAATCATCAAGTTGCAATGCAATTTCTGGGTGTAACTTGTATTTTGGTTCAACACAAGTACTATTGCTGATAAGATTAATCATTTTCTTCTTATCCTCTTTCAATTTTTCTGTTCTTGAAGTAGATGCCATTGTATTTTGAAATTCAGGGCTTTCCATAAATTAAACAGTGCGGTCGATGATTGTAGGTACTTATTGAATCTTTGTGATCGCTTGTGAATCTATTAAGTCAAGTTGGAATCTTACTGAGGTCACACTTCAATCTGTTCTTCAATCGCTCTACTTAGCTCTGCTTTCTTGCTCAAAAATTGTAGGTGCAAAATGAGTTCTTCCATCGCGCTTTTATAACTTTTGTGCCCTAAGTTGTCATTAATGGCCAACAAATTATTGGTGTATAGAGACTGATTTCATTGGTTGAGGCATAAATAACATCGTCAGTGTAGGCACAAAGTTTTGGAGTAGCTAGCAGCTTTGGTGTTTTCATCGATGATTATCGGTAAAATGGCGACGACAACTTCTGTCGGCTCAAAGATCACCGATGTCTTTCGGTTACACTTAGCGACTTGGATTTTGTGTAATGGATGATATATTTTAGTAAGTAGTGTCAAATTTACTGTGTGTGTTCACCGATGCTTATTTGTACCCATTTACCGATGGAATTGTTTTTCAATAATATTACAAGTAACAATATAGTGCATCTTCAATAATTCTAATTTTGTCAATATGATCAATGTGTAATGGAACCGATGCATAATATAACTTGTCATAATGCAGTTCCATACTTACTTTTGCAACTTAGTTGGGAATAGTGATGCCACCAAATCCATTGGATGGGGTTTCATCATTTGCATTGCTTTTTCCAACACCTTCAATATTTGTAGCTTTTCTCCACATCTTGTTTCTCGTCTTCTTGATGTCATCAATGGTGTTTCCATTGGGATAAGTGCTTGTGTCAGTCAGTCAGTCTTTGCAATCTTTTATCACATGTCCAACCTTATGACAATGCAAACATGCCATACCTAGATTGGTCCATCCTGTTGGTCTTCTATTCCATTTTCTCATACAGTTGGCAGAAATATGACCATACCATCCACATGCTGTGTAGTTCACCCATGTGTTATAGTCCCAGACATATGAGTTACTGATTCTTGTTAGTTTATAGCCATTATCAGGTTCTTTTGGTGTCCATGCTTTCTTATTCTTTTTCCAGCACTCTTGATGTGTCTGTCCATTCATTTTGCAGGTAGGACAATACTTGTCCATGTAGGTTTTCTTCTTTGGATTTTTCACCTTGGATTTGCATTCATATGCCTTGTGTCCTTTCTTGTGACATTTATAACAATTACCAATGAAAGTAGATTGTGATTGAGGAATACCTTTCATTTTGTTTCTGGAAATGTTTGAGGTGTGGCTTAGTTTTCCACAGTGATTGCATGAAGACTTCTTGGTTCTTGGAGTTGCATAAACATTCCTTTGATCTGATTGATTAGATGATTATCCATTATTAGTGTACCCTATTCCTGTGTAGTTGTTGACTCTTCTTTGTCCGTCAAGTAAATCATCCATTCTTTTATTGCTATCATCAGCTTTCTTGATAAGTCATTGTGCTGATTCTGAATTTTGACTTCATGCTTTAGCTTTTCATTTTCTTCTCTTAGCTCACCGATGATCTGTATTCTTTCAATGAGTTCAATATTTAATCTATTTGCTTCTTGACTCATAAGAATAATTTGATTGGTAATCTCATGGTGATGATCAGTAAGTCTTTGAATCTCTGATTTTTTTCTTGTAGCTTCTCTGTAATTTTACTCCTATCATCAATAACCAATTTTCTCTCTGATTCAACTTTTCTTGAATCATTCATGACATTAATCATTTTTACCATCTGAGTCTCTTGACCAATTTGCAGCATCTTGATTTGCTCTGTCAGATGTAGATTTACCTCTTGTAGACTTGTGATTTCTTCTACTGATGTGTCTGATGCTTTGCTTGTTGTTGATTCAGCTGAGTTGAAGTAATCTGGGATCTCCTCTTCTTGATAATATTTCTCATTAAGCCTAGTTTCCATAATCTTTCTTTCATCAAGAAACTTTCTCATGCTTACTCTTGCCTCTTTGTACTGCTCATAGTAAATCTGAATTTGTAACTTCTCATTCTCAATAGTCTTGTCTAGTTTGTAATTTTCCATTGTCTTGATATTTTCTCTTAAGTCTTCAAGCTTTTCAAGAAAGAGACTTAGCTCTGATACTAATTGTTGGAATTACTGGAATGATGTACTGAGAGGGGAGGGTGAATCAGTCCCTCTAAAAATTTTTATGTGATTGGCCCATTAACCTTTGTGTCATCATATTTGTATATTCACCTATCTATTTGTTCATCTTTCTTTATGTATGTAAAATCATAACATAAGTTATTTACATGTGTAAACATTCAATAAACATACATGAAAGTAAATAAAACATAACACAAGATATGATATTGCAAAAAACTCTTGTTAGGAAGTAAAAACTGCGGTGGGGATGTCACCCACAAAAATTCACTATCTGTAGATAAGAAGGGTGTCGGTTAAGGCTTAAAATTTGATCATTTATGATGATCTACCCTGTTAGGAGTATTAGAGTGGAGACCTATTAGGATCTACTTTGTTTGAAGCTTTAGCAACACCATTAGGTGTGCACTCTGTTAAGAGATTTATCAAGAACTGTTAAGTCCACCTTCTACTAAAGGATTTCTGATGTGATGCACTTGTTAGAATGCAACTACATTATAAATATTGATCTGATAGTATATGCAATCTCTAATTATTGATAACAAATCCTATAAAGCTTACAATGTATATGTAATCACCTTGAGTGATTGAATGATACCTTGTCTCTTCTCATCGGTAGCCTTGTCTGTGTTCTTGAGAACTAATATGATCTATTTCTGAACTTTGCATGAATTCACTTCTGTTGCTTAGATGCTCTTCATGGCTACAATCATTTATCAACTCATTACCTATTAAAAATTATTGAACATCTATATATACTAGTTTCTAGGTCCATTGTTGATTCATGCTTTTCAGATTAACTCTAGATCCAAGGTTTACAACTTGACCTTGATCTTTAGTTAGTTATGTTTTAGATCCATTAGAATGCAAAAAAAAATTTACAATATGCTTGCTTGACCCTCAAGTAATGTTTTAAAACAAATTAAAACTCTATAAATAGAATTACAATGTTTTATTTGACGTGAAAAGTTAGATCCACTTTTTGCAGGTTCTGTAACTGACTGTCAGTTCTGATGGTCAGGCTGCTCTGTCAGTCTGACAGTTTTCTTTCATTCTTTGCTCTGTCAGTATTTTTGTCCATCGGTGTCCCTATTTTGAACTATTTGTTGGGTTCCTTGCCTTTTCTACTCTGTCGGCAATGTTCACAAAACTGTACCGTCAGTGATGTCCTTTATGCTTTGTCGTCGGTTCAACACTTGTCAGTGTTCGTCGGGTAGTTCTATACTTAGCATTTTCATGACAAGCATTGTTATCTCGTCAGTTATGCAGTGTGCTATCCATCGGGTATGCCTATACCGATGACTTTTATCATGGTTTTTACTTAAGTATACTAATGGCAAAACTTAATGTCATCAGACACACTATTTAGTCTCCAAGATAAGGGATTTTTCTATTAAGGAAACCCAATAGCGAACAATGATAAAGGTTATGATCAAGGATGGATATCCATAATGCAAACCAACATGTCTTTGTAAAATTGAATGTCACATGATAGATAAATAAAACTTAACCATCAGGGATAACTTTAAGAAAATCCCTCGGGAAAAAAAAATTGTAAAATTTTGGCGAATCCAACATTATTTTGGTAGGAAAAAATTCATATTGAGGGCAATTTGTTTTTTCAAAGTAGTAAAAAAATAAATTTGTATTGGCATTTTTTTTGTAGCCTATTAAAATTCCATAAAGTCGTTGTAATTGAAATATTTTTTGGGGGAAAAATACATATTTTTTGAGGCAATTTTTTGGTTTGCCAAAAAAAAATGTAATATGTTAGGCAAATTATTTTCTTTAGAAGGGAAATATATTAATTGTATTGGCGAATTTTATTCGCCCATTGACAGTTTTTTAGTTTTATTGGCTAATTTTTGTTGGTTATGAGAAAAATATGTTTTTTTTTGGGCAAATTTCAAGAGTCACACGTGTTGTGTGGGCCTTAGGGCCAATGCCAAATGACAATTCATTAAACATCTAATTATTGCAACGTCCCGTTGAGTTAATATCGCCTTTTTGGTTTCCAAGTTGTCCATAGTCACTGCACATGGTATGGATACTATTGACACATACCTTAAATCACTTATTTTATAATTGTACAATGTAAATGTATTAATCAAGGCCGTTGATTGATCATGGATCAACGACTGAAGTTTTATCTCGAGCCCAGTTTCTTGAAAGAAATAGATTTCTGCAGGAAGTCTTCAGAATGGAGACATGTGACAAGTCTAACATGATAACTTGAAAGAAATGAATCTCTTGTCACTGAGAGTGACAATGATATTCTTTAACTATGATCCACTCATCACACACTATTTTCAAATTCATACTAGCACAGACTATAATATAGTCACTATATTAGTAATTTCCCACACTCGTGCATTTATGGGAAGGATTTATGAGAATATATGGAAGATTAATTTTTTTAAGGAAAATGGATATTTATAGATGTTCTTGCTTCCTTCTTCATCAATTTCAATTTTCTTTTGCCTCTCAGCCTCTAGTTTTGAGTTTTTAGAACTGTAGAATTTGAATTTTCTGCGTGTAGTTTGAAGGTTTAGGTTTTTAGTTGAGGGTATCCAGGCTCAGGAAGTAGAGATTGACACCAAAATTAGGTTGAGAACCACATCCACTGATGAGAATATTCCCTTTTTGGGCATGATACCATAAAAAGTTCTCACTTCCATTTGCAAGGAAGTGGGTTGTTTCATACACCCTGCTATGTTGATGATGCTCGACAAGGAGTTCCTTCGCAACGAGAAGAGATACCGCGTCAGAAAAAACATTACATCCCACTTATTGACATCTCTTCTCCACCTTGGAGGAGAGAAGGTAGAAATGCTTATGCTCTTGCAAAAATTTTTCAAGGAACAATTTCTGGTGGATGATGCCCAAGTTGTTGTCTTCCCACAACTGGGGTTGAGGATCCCCTGAGATGATAAAATATAAAAGATTATCCAAAAAGACAACAATGTGGAAAGGAAACCCTTCCTACTGAACATTAATTAAATGCAACTCATATGCCATCAAAAATGGGCGTGGCTGGGGAGAGACTTCCTTCGAAAGTGGTTTCTCCTCGATGATGTGGTGGAGACAGATTATAGTTGGCTCGAAGAATTCTTAGATATTATCCTCTCCAAATGATTCTTCTCAGATAGGGTTGGAGAGGAAGACCCTTAGTGTTCTTAAAATGGAGGGTTTCCACAGTCTAGTATATTTTTTTGTTTTTTGTTATATGATCAGTCAACTAGTGCCCTTGTGTCAACAAATTTTGTAATTATTTTTTTGGGATACTGCCTATTCACCTCATTTTGGAGGGGTGCGACTATATAGTATATTGGTGATGTAAAATTTTTAAATAATTAATAAAATCTTTTCTCTTCAACTTTGATCAATCGACATTCATTTTAGCTTTCCAGTTTACTCTTAGTGAATATTAAAAATCTGGTTTCTGTTTAGGGTTTCATTGTTCAACAATTGATCATAATGATTAATACTAATTTAAATTTTTGAAATGATTAATGAAATTTTTTCACTTCGGCTTCGACCAATTGACATTCATTTTAGCTTTCCAGTTTACTCTTAATGAATGCTAAAAATCCAGTTTCCATTTCATTGTTTTGCAATTAGCATAATGCACATTATGTTCGACTTTAGCCATAATTAGGGTCTAGGAAATTTGAATACATCCCTAGGACCTGAATCCTCTGTCATTGTTTAATAATAAATATATTAGTCATATTGCTCATGCAACAGATATCGTCGTCCGTTGGATGAGCAAAGATCAACGGTTCGAGGAGTATTCTGGGCCAAATGTGGGAATGATAGCCATATTTTGCTATCTTCCTCTAGAAATGAGACACGTGTCACTGTGTGGGATTGTCAGTGTAATTTTGAAAAGAAATCTAAAGACTAATAGTTATATATTGATAAATTATATGCCATATCGATGTGTAATTTTAATTATAATAGAAATAATTAAATTAATATTGATAATTGAATTCAATCTTACAATCAAAGTTAAACATTACACAATATATAATTAATTCTTAAATATTTATACAATTTTTAGTAATTAAATAATAAAATTTCAGCCTGTTAAACTAAAAAAGTAATTAAATAATGTAATTTTAGCCTATTGAATTGCTTCATTTTTTTTTTCATAATATCATATTTTATTACTTCGTAAATTAATGTTCAAGATTTTAACAAAATAAATTGTAAATATTAGTTTTTTGAAATGTGATTGGAATTTGGCTTAACAAAACATTAAAATAAAAATAACTATTAGAAATGACCCAAACAAAGAAATGATGGAGTTCATGGTTGTTATACCCCCAACTAAAGATAATAATCCACCAGAGACTCAATTAGCTCCATCTAAATTTCACGTTAGCACCTTCTAAATGGACTTATCCAAAGTTCAAAATATTGACAAAATCAATGTGTCAAAAAAGACCAACCAAGTGATCTATACTTCACTACTGAAGACAGAGAGAGAGAGAATATAAAGCTTGTGAAGCAAATAGAAAAGTTATAGACAGACCTGGAAAATGAAAAGGCAAAGGAGAAAGCAACAAATAACGGGTGAAAATAATTATAGAAAAGGATAAAAATGCTTCCTCTATAGAAGAAATTGCACAACAAGAACAGATGGAGACAGAAATGGAAATAGTGTGAAAAATTGGATGAGAGCAATAAAAAAATTAAGGATGAAAAAGCCTCTTCACTATGTTTATACAAAATCATGGAGTCTACTGCACAGGCAAACAATAATTTAAAGAAGAGATTAGAGAATGATAGGAAAAAAAGAAAAAGAGTGGGAAGACAAAGCAGAGGAAATACAAAAAAATAGTGAAATCTAGTTCTCAAATTTGAGACAAGAGCTAGAGAAGGAAAATAATACAATTAAAATTTCCCAAGACAACATGAATGAAAAAGTAAATATAGTCAATCATATAAAACAAGACACTTGGGGGAAAATAAAGCAAGGTACTGATAGGTTGTATGATTGGTTTGAATTAAGTGAAAGTCTTAGAGAATTTTTTGGAAAGCTCAAAGAGCACATTGACAAGAACAAAAATCTTTATCCCACAAATAATATTGAAAAATAAATTTTGTAATAAATCCACACAATCAGTGATAGGCATTTGGAAAACAAGGGAATTAGAAATTGCGTTCGTGCCTCACTCAGGGAAACACATGTCATTCAAAAATATCAGAAACTAAAGGAAGGAGAGGAAATTATGGCCTCAACTAGGATAAATCTTGCAAAGATGAATCAAAACACAACCAAAATGTTAAAAATTTGTTTTCCGAATCCCGTTGATTCAACAATGAAATTTTTTGGAAGAGAAGCTTACAGAAAAAAGGTTGGAGGATAGAATGATATCTGATTTAGGAAAGATTCCTTAGGACACAACTCATGAAAGCATTGCAAATTGCATCAAACCATTGACAACTTTGAATTAAGTATTGGATGGAACATTGCTTTCAAATCACTCTTCCAAGTATGGATTGCTAATGAGGTTGCAAGTCTTTTACTATAACCTCAAAGATATGATGGGTAGTCTGTCATAGCATGCCCTCTTCTCAAAATATAAAAGACAACACTTAACTAAAATTTTTTTCCCATTTGTTCTACTTCCATTTCTTTTCCAAAAAAAAGATTCAATAGAGCCTTTAACTTTAGCAGGCTCCATCAGTATTTTCTACTGAAACTCAAATAATTCTGCATTCCTAACATGATGAGATTCCTCATTTATTTTCCATCTTATCACTGATTGTTCAACTCCATCTATGGTTTTCTTTTTGTAAACTTTACCCATATGCTTCTCTATGGTGTCAATTTTTAACTGCAACCTCTTTTCCTTATTTATCATGGTGCAAATATTATCTGCATTCTACCAGAGGCTCACCTTTAATCGTATTGTCCAATGGTTCAATGAATGGTTACTTTAACGCTCGTTCTATTTTAAATTTACTCGACAGATCCCACTTCCTATCATTTTTTGATTCTCTATCATTTTTTGAATTGTATTTTCTTTTCTTCTTCCATGCACCATCATCATCTCTGACATTCTCAGTCTCACCCAAGTTGATTATATTATTTTGGATACTCTGGGTATTTACCTAAAAATCTTCTTCAAGTTCATCATGATCTGAGATATCAGGTTCTCCACCTTCTTGAATATGCCATGTAGGTTGTGAATCTTGTAAATCTACTTGTGATGATGTAGCTTCCTAATTTTTTCCACAAAATTTTCCACCACCAAAGTATGATGATAAGGTTCTACATTTTTCTAGCCTCTCTTGGCTTTCCCCACATGTAGGAGCCTCACCCTTATTCTTGTTCGACATCTCCAATGAAATAAAGGCTGCCCCAAAAAATATTAACTTATTGAAGAAGTGACAATAGACTATAATATATATAAATATGATTCAATGGCCCTATGGTCTACAATATAAAATCTAGATGTCATCATGTCTGAGGTCTCCCGGGTGACTACCAACCACTAACTAGTCCCCACTAAATAAGAATGAACTCAAAATTGTACAAATATAGAGGTGAAACCTAAGGTGAATTTAGGATAATATTATAATACAATACACTTCAAAAATTAATCACTTACCTTTACCTCAATTGCAGTTGCCAATGCACTCAACAGCCTGAAACTTTGCTATCGATCAAAATTGAGATATCAGAAATAACCGAACCAAATTGTGTAAAATAACACTGATCTATGAATGTATTTATACCAATCCTTTTTTCAAAATTTGACAAGAATCTTATATGGTAAACAATTATGATGAGCTTTAGAAATTGTAGGCAAAAATTTTCAATTTATCGTGTCCAAAAAGTAGATTCGATTGGCGATATTGTGAAAGAAAGAGAGAAAATTACATAAACCGATGGGCGATGGGCCCGAGCACTGGACCCAATATTTATAAATTTTTGGCAACACGACCAATTTGATACAAAAATATTATACACCAAATCATGGGTCACTGACTTGAGATATATGCCTCTAAAATCATCCTTGTTAACCATGGAAAGAATGGATCCTTGAAGAGGATGAGATGGATTGATAGAATACCCTTTCCCCCCAATTATAGAGACAAGGATAAGGAGGACCTATTATTCTACTCGTGAAGTATGGTCACACCATGTTTGACAATGAGCCTGCAAGGAATAGGCTAACAATGTTGCATAGTGTGGAGCAACAAAATAGGGACTTTAATGTTATTTAAATAAATATAGATTGAAAAAGAACTCATTGTAATATGAAATATGAATAACATCGTTATCAATAAGTTTATGAATTTTGTAAAGTAAATCTTGGAATTCATTAGTAGAGTGCTCATGATAGCGGTGATACATGCAGAAAGGAAGATTCATAAGATGTTGATTACACTTATTTTTTTGGTTGGGCCTAGTAATCACCTTAGCATGAAGATTGTTAGACAAAATAACTTCTTGATTAAAGGTAGGTATGGGAGAAGTATTAGGTGATGAAGGAGAGGACAAAGAAGGAGACTCAAAACTTTGTTTCTCACCTCTTGAACCATGTCAGGGATTATGATATGTGATAATGTTAACATTGAGAGTAACCTTTTTTGGCTTCTTATAAGGGGTAAATCCCAATCCAAAAGAATGTTCCTTGCCCTCATTATCTAAGGGCATGATAATTCCTTGTACATGTTTTCCACATTCATTTCCAGTGAATCTCTGATTTTATAATAAATGATAACCTAAACCATAACACGAAGCCATATAAGAAGGAGTTAATGGAGTGCTATGAGTCGCGATGTCATAACAATCAAGTTTAATATATTATAAGGATTTACTAGAAGAAGAAAAAAAATTGTTACTTAACTCCTCAAAGAGGGGAGTGGGTTTAATAGATTGTTGTTCAATTTGTGAGGTTTTAGGTTTTAATTGTTCAGATTTCCAATTGTTAAATTCATACTCCCAAATAAAGGTTGGTCTAAAGTCTAAGGAACCCCAATCATCTTCTAATATAAAAACATGAGTAGGCTCATCCTTAGGCTGAGGAGGTTGTTTTTTTTGGAGGAGTAGGCTGCGTTTGTGGGCCAATGTTCAAACAACTATTAGGCCTATCATCTTCTAGGAGAGTATACATTGAGTTATTGTAAAGAAACTCAACTTGGAAATGAAGAGTAGAAGGGACAACATGCATAACATATAAGCAATGTCATCCCAAGAGAAGATTATAATTAAGAGGTACAGACATGGCATGAATAGTTGTGGTCAATGTAACTGGTCCTACTGTGATAGGTAATGTGATGATAACAAGAATTTTCTTAGCAATATTTCTAAAGCCATGGATAGGGATAGAATCAGGCTTAATGGTGGAAGTGTGTCCATTGATTTTACGTAAAATGTCAAGACTAAAAACATTTAATCTAGAGAAATTATCAATTACACATGTCAATACTACAAACATTTAATCAAGAGAAATTATCAATTAGGGTCCTACATATAATCATATCACCAATTTTAATGAAAATCATAAGAGAATCATGTTGGTCTTGGAATTCTTTAGATGGTAAATCATCTTGGATGAAGATAGTTTGAGCTGGAATAGGAGTAGGCATAAATTCCAAGAAGCAATTGATATTTTCAATTGAAGTAGGTGAAGTAGGAAGAGTTGCTAGAGATTTTTTCAATGCTTCATGATATGAAGGGGAATTTTGAAGGAGCTCCCAAAGGGAAATCTTGGTAGGGGTAGCATGTAATTGGGATACCAAATCATAATCATGTCCAAGATTAGAGGATAAACAAGGTGCTAAAGGAAGCACATGTTGGGAAGGTGGAAGAGACATGGGAATGACCAGATTATGTTGAGGATTATTACTTGTATGATAAGTATGAGCTACCACATGATATTCATTAAAGGACTCCAAAGGAATTCTAAATTTTCCTTTGATAGTTATGATCAGATTATTTGGAGTTTGAAAATAACTTGATTGATTATATCCTTTAACTATAATCATAGGTTTGCTAAAAGTTTGAGGACCTTGTACTCCCTTTGGTTGTTGAATGTTGAATATATCAACATTGACTAGACGAAGCTCTTGGTTATTCATCGGTTCATCGTAAGATGGGAAAGCATTAGAGGAAGCATGAATGATATTATTCTCATCTTCCAAGGTATTTATATGGGTAGATGATTTAGGAACCTCATCTTTAAGAAGAATGTTAGTTAATGAACTTAAGGTGACATCAAGAAAGGTGTTGATAATATCCTCTTCTTGGGAAAGAATATCCTCATAAAGGAGATTCATCTTAGGAAAAGGATCAACATCACATGTTATTTATTCATCTCTAGAATCTTCTAAAGGCTTCTCATGAGGGAGAGAGTAATCAATGTATTTATCCAAGAGCTCATCCCAAATAGGAGAATCATCAAGGGGAGGAACATCTATATGAATAAAGCACACTTAAGAAGACACATAGTCATAGATTACTAAGGCTTGATCATAAGAAAATGAGTAGTTGAGAGGAATAGAAGGTAAAGTTTCTTCAACCTTAGCCAAAGTATCCTCATAGATAAAGCATATATTAGGAGAAGAGTGGTATGCACTACATACCCATCCCTACATTTTTTTGGCAAAATGTTGGGTCCCACTTTTATTTTTCTTTTCTTTCGGGTCGTTTCTTTTTATTTGTCTTTTGGTCACCTTTCTGGTCTTCTTTGGGATCTAGATCCCAGAGAGTTGTAGATCCCCAGTAGCCAACAATTTCTAGACCCCAGGGTTTTGGTGTTATTTCTCCCATCCTCTCTGGAAGGGGTGATTGACATACGCCCTAGAGTCTAGAATTTAGTGGTTTTCCTTTTTTTTAAAATGGTAATTAGTAATTAATGTGCTCTCTTTAGGCATTATAAAAGGTCATTTACTCTGCCATTTTACATTTACCATGAACAAATTACCTCTAAGTAAATTTTCTAAGAAGTAGAGCAGAGTGTTTTCCTAAGTTGAGGTTCTCAGAATGAAATAGTGCAAGAAGTACGTTCGAGGTCTCTACAATGATTAAACATCATTGGAGATTCCCTTCCCATCATTCTAAGTTTTTAGGTAGGCCCTCCTTGGCATTTTGGTTTTGGTTTCATTCTATCTTTGGTTTTGTTTCCTCTATTTTTCTATTGTTTTGCTTTTGTTTCCTTGTTTTTTGGTCTTCCTTCCCTTCGTAGATGCTCCTTCTCGAGGAGAGGTCGTATGTATTTTTAGTGTGCATAGGTTGTAAGTAGTGGGTTCTATGTTCTATTTTAAATTTGGCAAGTGTTGTAGATATGAGATTGTTTGAGTCCTGTATAGATCTGTAAATTTGTAAATTGCTAGAGTTTTGTAAATCTGTGCATTATGTACATTTTGTGTTAATAGTCTTGTAAAATTGTGTACATTATAAAGTTGCCCAATTTTGTTCTGGTGCACTACTAAAACCATATGGTTTCATAGGTTTCTCATAGTGCAGGTTCCATGGAGGCAAACTCATATGGATGTTGTCTCCTAAAATTTATTTGCGAGGTCTCATGATCAAGCCTACCCAATAATGTGTTGGCCCTATGTTGTTCTGGCTGACAAAGGCTTCTTGTCAAAACTGTTAAACTAGGTCAATTGTAGACAAGATCACCAACTCGGTGGTTCATTTTGTAATTTTATCTCCCCTTTATTATTTTCATCTTAATGGTGGGGTTAATTCCCATGAATGAGCATTTAAAATCCATCACAAGTGGCATTCATGCCACTCATGCTAGAACAACTATTGGTTGATTGTCATTACTCAGCCTTAGTAGATGTACTCATGTTAAATTATGACAACATGGTCATTTAGTATGGAGGTTAACTTTTCCCACTGCTGACATTTGCCTTATTTTTGGAACATTGGTCTCTGGGTTTCTTGGTGATTCGCAGCACACCGACCATGCTAGTCATTCAGATCATCATTTCTAGGCCTTCACAGGCACTAGAGCTAATATTGCTCCTGGCTAAAAGTTACAATCCAGCCACTAGAGTTTCTATGTTGGTCTCACCCAGCCCCCCAAGTCACATGATGTCCATCATCTCCCTAGACCAAGATAGCACCACTATTGGGTTACGCATCACGTTCTTCTTGGATGCAGTTGTTCTCATTTGAGAAACTTTAATAGATCAATTTTTAGAGGCAGGTGATGCAGCCTGGTGCCACCTCAATTTAGAATGGCTAAAAATTCCATGCCAGGACTAAAAGAAGATGCAAATGGATATACCTCACTCCAACTTCAGGGAGCCAATCTAGGTCAAAATCATATTTTTGTGCTGGATCTTTGAGGAACCGCATGCCCAGGAGTTTGACCCATAAATGTATTATTTCCTGTATTGTATGACCACCAACAAGGCACACTTTGATTGGGCCGCTATCATTTCCAACCATGTGGATTCCCATATGAGAAAGGTCATGGAGGAGTACAAGTTTTACATGACCTCCTACATTTTGTGTTCCCTAGCTTGACAACACATAGGAATCTAGGGAATGAGCACAGTCAGCATCCTCGGGACCAAGAGAACACAAGCCACCCCATGGGATCACTTTCCCCAGATTCAGTGGGATGAAAGTTTCCCCAATTTTTGCAAAGTAAATGACACTTTTATTTTCTAGGGGATTAAGGTTCTCACCAATGATGTGGGGTTCAAAATTTCCTCGAAGGCCATGGCTCTGGTAACCCCGTGGGAATTTTATTTCATCTAATTCACACAACATACATACATTCAGGTGATCGGGTTTTTTGGGAACCCACTTCTATTTCCCAATCATTGCAGGGAAATAATATTTTTTTTAGAGTTTTACAGACAGATTCTAGAGGTGCATGCCCTAATGGCCACCAAAAAGATCACCTCTATCTTCTTCCCATTTGTATGTGGTAGATACACCTACTCCCTTGTCGTAGCCTGGGAATCAGAGAATGTGTTAAGTAGCCTAGGATTTGCTAAATTTTCACTCATCCACCAAGACTATGACCTGCGTGGCCAATTACGGAAGGCAATGCCCTGGGGAACCAACTCCCATGTGCTGCACATAGAAGATTTTTGGGCAGATTTCCAAGATGATTTTGACGTCCAGAATTGACATTACTCAAGGATGTCGAAAGGTTTGATGGAACACCTTGAACTCCAAACCTTCCCACGGACTTTCTCTAATTATGAGTCACTTGAAGACCCTGATTATAAAGAAACATGTATTTACAAGATGGAACTCCCTCTGGTGGATTGGGAAATGCAATAATTTTTTACCATGAAAGCCATTTTGAAGACTGTACTTGAGCGCAACATTTCGTATTTTGTGAAGGTTGGCCTAAAGAGTTTCTAGAAGGACAACAAATTTTTGGAAGCATCAAGATCAAGATCTCGAGCGGTATAAAAATCCAAAGCCCAAGGGAATCAAAAAGTGGGTACATCGTCTAAGGCCCTAGACCCCATTTTGGCCCCCATGAAGAAGCAGTTGGATGCAAAGTTAGAACACTCCCAAAAGCTGCTAGATGCATCTAATTCTAGGGTGATGTTTGGTCTTGGAGATACTCCCATAGGATCGTGTCCCCCACCAAGTACATCCCCCTCCATGGATATCCTACTTGACATGTCCGCTAATTAGGGAGTTGAGGAAGAAGAAACAATCACAGTGACCAGAGCACCACTCCAGAGAAGAAAGAAGCAGAAAGTAGATACACCACCACAAAATAGAGACCTGCACCTTGAAGCCATAGACATGAATGAGGTTGAATTTATATCCTCCTCCTCTAACAAGGAAAATCCTCTGGAAGATCCCCCAAATATATCCCAGATTGATGTTGATGACTTCTTCTAGATCGATGGTTTGGGAGGTCTACATGAGATGGTGGAGAAGGCAATAGAAGAAATAGTGGGATAAGAGGTTGATGTCTCCATATAAGAAGAGAAGAGAAAGGAGGCATAAAGGATGACCTAAGAAAAATAAGAGGAACTCTGACAAGAAGAGGCTGAGAGAAATAGAGCAGAAGAAAAGGAACAAGAGGATAAGTGGGCTGAGGAGAAACTGCTAGCAAGAGGAGAAACTAGACCCACAAGAACAACTATACCCCCAGACACTATTCTCCAAAACCCAACAAGTGGCCAAGGTCAATTACCATTTTGAGACACACAGATCGATGAAGCCATCACAATGCTTCAACAAGTAGATATGAACAAGCTGGATTAGCAACCGCCACCCTTTTTCCCACCAACAAAGAACATCCTGGGGGACAGTACAAAGATGGATAAAAGAAATGTAGGTAATGATCCTGGTAATACTGATAAGGATGCATCAATTGATGATCCTAGGAAAAACCTCATGGAAACTTCAAGTTCAAGGATAGTAGTGGGCAGGTCAGTGGAACCACCACAATGGTTGGTAGAATCCTAGAGAAGAAAAGATTCGATGATGGTAGTGGCTCCATTGTCACTAGCTAAGATGTTGGCCAAAAACCAAGCAGTGAAGAAGCCCGAATTGGCTTGTACCCTGCACACTTTTTGAAAGGATCCAGATAGAAATGTGGTGGGAGTGGTGGCAGCACCACCGACATATAAATATGAATCTGAGGTAATTTTCAAGGATTATACAATTACATAGATCCCTCTCAAAAAAATATACTAGAAAGGGGAGCTGGATATTTTAAATGAGGCAAGCCGGGCCATTCTCACTTGATACGAGAAATAGTCACAGAGAGTGAAGAAGCTGAAAAAAGTGAACACAAATACTTGGGTTACTGACAGAGTTGACACAACCCCTCTCCTCCATAACACCCAGACCATCCATGTCCAGAACACTAATCCCATAGGGCGATATTGATGTGCTAAGGAAAATGAAGAAGAAGGCGCTGGCTATCGATGAATGGATAGTCAAACAAATAAGAGTGATAATGAGCTTCATGTTTGAGACCCTCCCCAACTTATTCCAAGCACATGATATCAAGAATCATCAAAATGTCATCATTCCTTAGTGGCAAGAGGAGATAGAAAAATATGAGTGGAGGGATGACTTGGGAGAAATTCTAGATCTCAGGGAGGAAGGATTGGAAATGACAGAAATCCTAGGGAATGAGACATATGGGTTCCCCAAGACCCAATACTCTAGACTTGCATTTAAAATTAAGGTGAGAAAGAAACTGGTAAGGGTCTTGGAGGAACATCTTTCTATGGTCCAGGCCTCACTAGACAAATATTCTACATTTTTTAAGTAGATTATTTCATCTGATCCATTCAACCCCAGGACTTATACTCCCATTGATACTATACTCAACAAGTTTGATGAAATGACTGAGGAACAATTCTGGCCCTCTGGAGATTTTGATAGCACCATAATGGTGTGAATCTTCCTGATGGTTCTCAATTCCCATGATGCCACCAAGGTGGCCTTAGAATTAAAAGTAAAAGACAGGGATGCTAGTTATCATCTTGAGAGCTCCATCGATCGCCGAGATTGTATGAAAGATGTGGAGGAGGAAGGTGTACTCCAAATCTTAGAGGCCTGTCAAAAGTTCAAAGGTTAATAAAATTTCCCAGTCTCTGGGAATCTGTCCCTCTCTAGAAGGTTTGGTTAGTGTGATTCTTTATTCTTTGAGCATAAGCTCCCAAAGCCCAGAATTCTAGGTTCTAGTTTTTTATTCTTTATGGTGATATATGTTGCTAGCTTCTCCAGAGCCAACCGATCACTATCCAATATTTTTTGTAAGGTGTGGAGTGGTACTTCATGACCTGATGGTGATAGAGGAAGAAATTTTTTCTATAGACATCTCCCAGTTTCAAAGGTGCCGCTTGAGCATTTAATACTTGGTGTAGAAGAATGATACTCGAAGACCGGGAACCAGAAATGCATTTATGAGGGCATATGGCCTAAGTCATCAAAGATGTACTATCACATCTAAAAGTATGATGGAACTCTTCCTGATGGTAGATTTCTAGGACTTTTCTCCTTCTTTCTTTATTCTCTTGTCTTCTCAAATGATTGTATATAGTAGGGCGATCGTGAAATTGAAGGTAGTACCGACTGTCACTATTATAATTTAATGTAAGTAGGCTATATAGGTTAGAGTCCTGATGTATATGGTATGTCTATAAATAATAAGTTTGATGTCATTCCAAGGGTTGGTGAGTTGATGATTTTGCTGTCCATAGGCGATTACTATCTAGATGTTCTTAAGTTTAGTTACTTTGTTCAAGCTTTCAGTAGATTAATGATCCCAAGGAGCCATGAATGTAATCAATAGTGATGCTATATTTACAAAGTTAATGAAGGAATGAGAAACCTCTCTTAGCACCACACTTTGTTTTGTTTCTAGTTCCAGAGTTAGAAAATACTTTCATTTTGTATGGTTCCCTATGTCCTTTGCTCGATCCAGTTCTTTATTGATTTGATAAAATACTTTACTCTACTACTGATGTATGTTTGGTTGATAATCATGTATGCATTCGGTATTTGTTGTCATTCCTCTATTTAAAGCTTTGTTGATGTTTCCAAACTTTATAATATGACTATAGATAGATGATTATTCTAACCTCGAACCAAATTTTTATATTTTATTTGGAAAACTAAACGTGCTTGTAAGAAACCTCCATGTCCTTTGAAGTTATCGAAAGGATGATGAGTTAATATAGCTATCCCCTCAACAAAAAAAAAACTTGTCTACCTAATCTACCCCTACCCCATCATGACCCGACTACCAGGTGCTTGGAGTCTAGGAGAGATCGCTCTCCTGTAAACCTCTTTAGGAAAAGTTGGCCAGTACTCTGGTACTTGGTGACAACTCTCCCCCTATTGGTGAGGCCGTCATAGATTCCCATCAATAGAAACTGGCGCTAGAAGGAGGGCATGAGCTCGTTGTCCCAAAATGTTTTTGATACTACACCTCCTGAAGGCTCCCCAAGTATTAGTTTTAGAAACCAAACTTTCCATAGGTTAGGGTAATTCTTGCCTTTATGTTTTGAAAAAATACTTCGGTTGACCCCAAACCCCAAAGAGTTTATTGAGCTCGCACCTCCTATCCAAGGAAAATGGACATACCAGATGAAGGAACCCTTGAGTCACTTGTTGGGGCTTAAAAATTCTCAGAGTGCTCTGATTCCCCAACCTGTTCCAGAAACCAATATTTTTCTTTCAAATCTAATGGTCCCAATGGATGCATAATTGAACAACACTAGTTCCCTGATGGGACAATTCCCTAATGAAGTTAACGATCTTCCTCTGCACCTGGAGAAGATCTAACCAAAGTATAAGAACTTATGTCCCTGAACAACATAAGAGAATTTTCAAGCTTACAAGGATGCCAAGAACATGCATCGTATCCAAGACGAAGATGTAGTGAGCATGAAGGAACCAATGGATCCTAAAAGGGCAATTTGACATCATGAAGGTGATGGAAAACAACACCACCACCATGACCTTAATGGAAGTATTACTCAGTTGTCCCTAGAAGAGGAAATCCCTTTTACAGTACTTGGAAAGCATGGAAACTCGCAACCTCCCACCAAAGACCATCACTTTTGATGATGCCAATGCGATTGTATTCTAAAAAAATACAGAGGATCCTCCCTTCTTGCTCAGCCTCAAAATTCATGGAAAAAACTTACACAACTGCTTGGTGGACTCTAGAGCTTCAGGTAATTTTATTCCCTTATCTATTTGCAAGAAGCTTAGATTAGTCCCCATGCCTTCTAAGGGCATAGTAGTCTAATTAGAACAGACTATTGTTAAAATGGTAGGCGAGTTGAAAAATGTCCAGATAAAATTCGTCTAGGACCCTCGGGTGTCCAGGATTATCGACATCAAAGTGGTCAACATCACCAAAACATACAATATGTTGTTAAGTTGGAACTGGTCCAAGGCCCTAAATGGGTATATCTTGACTGAAGTTTCCCACTTATGGGTCCCTTGGAGAGGGGAAACCAACTAGATCAAAGTGGAAAGATAACCCCAAATGAAACAAGCCCTCACTAACTATGGTCAAGTGAGCGACATAGAGTTTGCTAAACTAGAACCCAACTTGTACAAATCCAAAGAGATCTTGACCTTGGATTTCATTCCCGATGGGACGTTCTTCATGAAGACCCCTTTATCACCTAGAGGGTCCATGATCTCATCATACAATTGAAACAAAATGTTAACCTTCAAAATGGTGAAAAATCTTTAACTAACCTCTTATTGGATACATGGTGTAGAGTACACTACCAAAAACACTTCGAGTTGGAGTGCTTACCATGTGTTGATACTGCCAGTATTCATCTCTCTAATTTTCAAGCAGAAAAATGCAAAGAAGAGGCTATGGAACGATGCGATCCACCCATGAGCACATCCAAAGGACCACTTGTTGAGGAGTCCCCTATGGAAAATTCTCTAGAGGAAGTTTCATCCCCTATGTCTTTCCCTCTGGAAGGTGTGTCAGAACCTTCTCCCCTTTCCAAAAAAATAACACCCACTACCCGGCTTTCCAGACCCCACTACACTAATAATGACCTCTGGGTCCTGAAGTTTGATGGATCCAAATCCAAGTAGGGTTGCGGGGTTGGGGTAAAATTAATCAACTCCCAAGGAAAATCCTTCCTTGAATCCTATTGGCTATAGTTTGACTGCACCAATAATGTCAAGGAGTACGAGGCTTTGATCCTCAGTCTTTTGTTCATAATAAGAAAAAGAGTCACTTGCTCTGGGAAATGGGCGACTTAGAACTCATAGTTAAGAAATTTTGGAGTCAGTATACATGTCATGATAAATGACTGGTGACCTATCATAATAGAGCATGGAGTTTGATACAAGAATTTGATGCCTTTGGAATCAAGTTAATTTCTTGAAAGTGGAACTATGTTTGGGATTCCCTTGCCGTGTCTGCCAGTACCCTTGAACCCATGGTGGGTTCCCGAATCTGGAAAGTCTTTGTGTAAATGGTCCCTACACCCTCTATCCCTACCCATTTCTAGGTCTTTGAAGATGATAAGCATATCCTTTCCTTCATGGAAAATGTAGGTGTTTTTGAAGACCAAATCATCAAAGAAGAACATGATGATACGAGACCAGGTGAGGATGAAGATGGGATCCTTGAATTTCCCACTAAAACTATCCCCAAGGGGATGGTAGCCCTTGAAAGGATCTTTGAATCAGACCCTTGGGTCAAAGAAAGAGTACCCCAGTCCTCCGAAGGAGGGAAATAGGAGAAAGTGAATATTGAAATGGGCACTAAAGAAAAATAGTTGCATATAGGTACCTCTTGTTCCCTAGAAGAAAAAGAGAACATTCTTGCCATCCTCCAAGAATACATTGCCATAATCTATTGGGGATATGAAGACCTTAAAACCTATGATACATCTATCATGATACATACAATCCCCTTAAAGCCCAATGCCAAACCTTTCAGACAAAATAGAGATGGGTCAATCCCCTGATTTATTGGGAGGTTCAAAAGTTACTATCCACTTGAATCATCTTCCCTATCTGACATACCATGCTGGTAGTAAACCTAGTCATAGTCTGGAAGAAGAATGGGGAAATTCAACTCTATGTAGATTTCCATAATTTGAATAAGGCCACAAAAAATGATAACCACCCCTTCCTTCACTAGACGAAGTGCTCCAGATTGTAAAAATGTCTCAGATGATGTCCTTCCTAGATGAATACTCTAGGTATAACCAAGTCATGGTTAGATTTTAGGATAGAATAAAATGACGGTCACCACCAAGTGGGGGATGTTTTCCTATAGGAGGATTCCATTCTAACTAATCAACATCAGGGCCACTTTTCAGAAGGACATGGATATCACTTTTGAGGAATTGGTTAATAGGTGCATAATCATCTACATGGATGATTTAAAAATCTTCTCCCAAGATAGGCATGATCACCCCGCCCACCTCGCCAAGATTTGAGAGGTGTCGCCAGTTTGGTATTTCCCTTATCCCCAAGAAGTGCATAATTCGGGTCACAGAAGGGAAAATGTTAGGACATATCATCTCAGAGAAGGGAATATCTATTGACCCTAAGAGAGTAGAGGCATTTATGAGTTTGCAAATTCCTAATAGTAAGAAAGAAATGCGGTCTTTCTTTGGGAAGATCAATTTTGTCTGATGCTTCATCACCGGATTTACTAAGGTTGTTAGTCCCCTTAATGACACAATGAAAAATGATGTAAAAATTGAGTAGATCCTGAAGGCAAAGCAAGCATTCACTCAAATCAATTAGGCTATCACAGAGGTCCCAGTCTTGGAAAGTCTAGAATATTCCCTCCCCTTTTACATATAATCTTTTACCTCCACCCACTCCACTGCCGAAGTATTGACCCAAAGGATCGAAGGGGAAGAATGACCCATCAATTTCATGAGCTCCCCCTTTAAGAATGCTGAAGTGCAGTATTTACCCTTGGAGAAGAAGGCATTCACCATTTTCTAGGAAGTAAAGAAGTTCTGGTATTAAATTCTCCAAAGAAAGATACATGCTGTCATTCAAGATCAAACTGTCAAGTCTTTACTACTACAAAGTGAGTTAGGTGAATTTTGAGTGAAGTGGATGGCTATCCTCCAAGAGTATGAACTCAAAATGAAACCCATGAAATTAGTTTGAGGACATGGATTGTTTAAAGCCATGGCCAAGGTTAGCCCACACATTGAATGCCAAACTTATACGGTACAATCCCTTACCCAAGACCCTTGGTATACTAACTTGGTATACATCCTACTAAATAACCATTGCCCCAAAGGGTTCCCTTCCAACAAACGTTGAGTGCTTTGGATGAAAAGTACACACTTTATGATCAAGAATGGAACACTCTTTCGTAGAAACTATGAAGGTATTTAAGTTCGATGTCTTGATCGGGAACATGACACAAAAATGATAGAAGAATTCTATGACCATTTTAGAACTAGGCATGGGTCAGTAGACACCACTTCCTACCAAATCCTATGGGCCAGGTACTATTGGCCTCATATTTTTAAAGATGTTTACACAAATATGAGGAAGTGCCACACATACCAAACTATTGCCTCTCGAGAGCATAACCCGACAGTTCCCTCCAACCCATTTTTGAAGCTAGACCTTTTGTCCAATGGGCATTCAATTTTATCAAGGAAATAAACCCCAACTCATCCACATATCACCGATACATCTTGACTACTATAGATTATTGTACCATGCAAAAATAACATGACAAATGTAGTAGTCAACTTCATCGAGGAAAACATAGTCACCAAGTTAGGAATTCCTTTCACACTCGTATGTGATAATGGTCCAATGTTTTCCTCAGCCTAGCTATTAGAGCAGGCTTACCACAGAAACATTATCCTCAAGTTTTCTATTAATTATTATTCACAGGGTAATGGAGTAGCATAGTCAACCAATAAGAACCTTTTGGAGGTAATCAAACACCTGCTCAAGAAGAATCCCGAGGATTGGAATCAAAAGCTTAGATTATCTCTCTGGACAAATCATATTTGAATTAAAGATGCCTTGGAAACTTCTCCATTAGAATCTGGTATTTTTGGTAAACCTACAGATCCCAGTCTTACAGTTCATGCAAGAATTCAACATGCAGGATAATATTGTGGAAGTTTGTCTCCTTAATTTGATATGACTGGAAGAACAAAGAGATAGTGTAATTAAACACTTTTCCAGGCACCAAGTAGTGGTCAAATGCTAGTTTGACAAGAGAGCCCAATATAAGGATTTTTGGACTTCAGACTTAGTCCTCTTGTGAGAAAAAGCCCAGGAAAATAAAGGCAAGCATGATAAATTCCAAAGGCTCTGGCTTGGGCCATACCAGATATCTAAGATCTGTGGGGCCAACACTTATCACCTCAGTTCTCTAATAGGAGAAGCTGTCCCATTACCCATCAACAAAACATTCCTCAAACATTACTTCAAATGAGGTAAGGGTGAAGTTTCTCCCTCTTGTAGATTGTACCATATGTATAGTTATCTTGTAAGTATCCCCAACACTCTTGGTTGGTGTGCCTCCCTCTTAAATAGTCCCATGTCTTTCGTCTCTGTGTTATTTTGGGTCTATTTTTTGTTGTGTCATCTTATCCTGGACCCCGATATATTTTCATCTTCTAGTAGGAGGGAATGCTTTAGTAGGAGGGAATGCTTCACATAACAAGCGACAATTTTGAAAATTTTCCTTATGCATTTTAGTGGTCTAGAATCCTTCGCTCAAACAACAGCTGATCCTGTCCTCATCTGAGAAGGCCTTAGACATGTGAGTAAAAGTAGTAGATAGTCTTCATTGGGTTCATACATTGTTTATACTCGACACTAGATAAAGAAAGCATCTGATTTAGTCAGCAACATGAAAGAAATAAAGGACCACAAGGGAAATTCATTTTGAAGATAGATCGATTACACTCTCAGTATATTGTGTCCTGAAAACATAAAAAGGTATTCTGGGCCGGGAATTTTCTTCTCACTCAGAAAAGAAAAATGGATGGCTGAAAGGAATACCACCACAGTAACAAGATAAGCTTGAAGACTCCAGTGAAAGAAGTGCCACCTTCACCATCTCCAAAAAAAGGAGAAAAAATCCTGAAGAGAAGGAAAAGCCCCAGAAGTTGAGGTTGTGCAAGATTTATTACAACACTAGTCTTGTTGAGTTAGTGTGGCTTCTCTATTTCTCCCAGAATTTATCTATTACGTTGCCTTTCCAAAGAACACACTTCACAACTGGAAAAAATTGAACATCGGGATCATGGTGAGTTAGATTTTCCAACACCCCAAACAATACTAACAAA
The DNA here is from genome assembly GCA_018584345.1 of Thuja plicata. Taxonomy (NCBI): domain Eukaryota; kingdom Viridiplantae; phylum Streptophyta; class Pinopsida; order Cupressales; family Cupressaceae; genus Thuja; species Thuja plicata. The sequence continues at coordinate 4,578,956 of MU226433.1, forward strand.
GACACCTCTGATGATGATAAGACATTGGTTTCTCTAGGTGTAGATTTTGGAGTTTTCAAATGCATGAGGAATCTGTCCCAATGAGTTAGTGTGGCTTCTATGTTTCTCCCACAAGATATCTATTGCATCCCCTTTCCAAAGCACACACTTCACAACTAGAAAAAAAGTGAACATCCGGATCATGGTGAGTTATATTTTCTAACACCCCAAACCATACTAACAAAGGCACCTCTAATGATGATAGGATACTGGTTTCTCTAGGTGTAGATTCTGGATTTCTCAAATGTATGAGGCATTTGTCCCAATGAGTCACTATTTGTTATGCCCTGCATACTTGTCCCTACATTTTGGTAGAATTTTTTTTGGTGCCCCTTTTCTTTTTCTTTTCTTTCAGGTCGTTGATTTTTCTTTTTCGTTTTGTCACCTTTTTGGTCTTCTTCCAGATCTGGATCTTGAAGCGTTGTCTCCCAAGTGTAACACCCCAAAATTGGGATCTTGTAACCCTAACCAATTTTGTTGAATTTATCGTTCTTCTGAATCATCAAATTCCTATTGTACTAGGCAATTTTGAGTTTCGACTGACTCTACTTGATCTAAGTGTCAAATGCAGAAAATCCTAAAATCTGCATTAATCATACATTATATTTAATTCCTAAAGTATCAATTGTAATTGGCTAAATAAACCCTATGATTGAATTAATTTAATTACAATTTTCTAGCACTTAAATTAAATTAAATTCACCCTTTTAGCTAAAATACTTAAAAATGAATTAAATAATATTTAATTATTAAATAAATATCCTCATTTCAATAATTGAATTTAATTGTTCAAATAATTAAGAAAATACATTTATGAGGTCATATTCTATTTATTTAATTAAATATTCTCTCCAAAATCTTATCTCTAGTTTAGAAATAGAAACTTTGAGTTAACTATGATTTAAAAGAGAAACAAATTAGTTAAACTCAAAAAGACAACAGTTGACTATTTCTCTCAAAAGAAACTTTCTATTCTCAACTGGATTTCAATAAGTTAACTGTTTCTCTCAAAGAAAACTTTCTATTTTGAATGAACTCTCAGTCTATAAAAGAAGTCTCTTAGCTCACATTCAGACTACTCTTTTGAATTTGTAGTCTTATAATCTGTAATTTGCGAAATTGCTAGTTGAATACATTATTTTAGAGGTTTGTTACTATAGCTTAATATCATTTAGATTAAATATACATAGTTTAACTTCATTTCAAGTAATCTTAATTTGAATATATCATTGTTCATTTCTATATTAGCTTGTACTTTCTCTTATTCTTAGCTTAGTCCCCCTTTTTCATAGATTAATCTTGCATTCATTTGGTAGATTAATCCAGCTTGTACATTCATTTCTAGAATAAACTAATCTCTTTCATAGCTTTGCATTTACATATTTGCTTAAATCCTCCATTCTAGTAATGGTCTAGGTTGTTGGACTCTTGATTCTAAGAGCTATTCAAAAACCCCAGCTAGATAGGAGGCAACAGGTTGAATCATACATGCATGCAGGATGAATAAATCCATATTCATTCTTGTGTGTGACTAGTGAACAATGACCATGTTGAAGTGTATGGTTAAATAAGAAGGCCACATTTAATGTATACATTCTGGAGGGTTTCTCGCGTGAAAAGTGGGTACCCTCCCGCACAAGGATACCCAACGATAGCTGTAAAGTTTTTCTTTTCAGCAATTCCTTGCGCGAGATTTCACGATGGCTCGTGCGAAGAACCTAGTTCTTCGCGTGAGAACCCGCGGGCCATTTATTGAAAACGTGAAAAACCAGCGAAAAATTCAACTGAAAGTGGGAAAATTTGGATCAACAAGGAAGTAATCGACCACTTACCAAAGGTCCATACACTACCGGCTGACTGTGATGCCTAGATCGCTCAAATCGATGAATACTCACGGGGACCACCATTCTCACTCAGAGCTCTTTTCTTCTCAAAAGTCAACAGATGCAAATGATTTGAAAATGACAATTTTGACTCATATAGGTTTTGACCTAATTTTCAAAAGTGCTCTATTTTGCGTGAAAATTTCACCCTTAGCTAAATCGACCACTCTGAATCCATTTTTGGGATCAAAATCAAAATTTGACACTCCTATATGGCTCAAAATTGCATTTTAATTTTTTTTAGAATTGATGCGATCATACGCTTGTGTAGTTGACTTTCTGACGTCGCTTTCTTGTTAGAATCATATCTAATCAACATTTTCTCAATATCATCAAATTTTTCCTCAAAAGTTAACTCTAGTCAACTCTGGTCAACCCTGGTCAATCTTGGTCAACCAGACCTCAAAATTGCTCAAACTTGCACCTGAATCTTTCGTAATCTATTCTAAGTTCTTCTTGACTTTTGATTCCACATCTCTCTGCAATTTATCACTTTCAATCTTCATTATGATGTGTCATCTTTCTATTTCGCTCCCGAGGGGGTAGGATGATTACATCATTGAATTACTTCGAATCTATTTTAATCAATCTGATCTAAATTTCAAAAATCCTCATTGCTAGGGGTATCTCATTGCTTGGGGCATGTTCAATTTTCATAATTCATAGTCAAAATTGGGTATTCCACAATCTCAAATCACTAGGGGCATCTCTGTTCCTTGCATCTTGTCATCTATTAGGTGTTGGGGCAATCTAACCTTAACTCCTGAGAATCAAGCTTCATTCTGGAGATGATTCTTTAAATCTCATTATTTGGTATCTAAGCGATCTAACTTAGGTCCTTGAGAATCAAGCTTCATTCTGGAGATGATTCTCAAAATCTCATCTATTAGGAATTGGGGCAATCTAATCCTAGCTCCTAAAAATCAAGCTCCATTCTGGAGATGATTCTAAACTTGATCTAGCTGTTATCTAGGAAATATAACCTATATATTGGGGGACTAAGCTTCATTCTGGGGACAGTTCTAAAAATCTTGATTGACTATCTTTCAATTGGACAGGTATTGGGGCAATCTAACCCTGACTCCTGAAGATTGAGCCTTGTTCTGAGGACATTATTTTGAAAGGTTGAAATCTATTAGGTATTTGAGCAATCTAACTCAGATCCCTAAGATTTAAGCTTCGTTCTGGAGATAGCTCTCAAAAATCTCACTGTTAGGTATTTGAGAAATCTAACTCAGATCCCTGAGAGTTAATATTCTTAAGAATAAGGTGTCTCAACCTTGTATATTTCCTTACATTTGATATTATTTGTTTTGTAATTAATTGTTTGCAAATAATGTATTTAAGTTTGATATCCATTCTGTCATTTAGTTGAGTGAACATGTTGTGTTTTCACTCCACTTAGAAGATGACAAGGATGATCAAACTTGGTCTAGGTGGATCTAGGCATCCTTTTCTGTGGTAGAGGTTATTTTCCAAATGTCGACACTTTGGACAATGTGTAAGGTAATCATGACTGAAATGGTTATGGCGAATTCCTATGATGGTCATTAATATTTGTTAAAGCTAATTGTGAAAGATTAGATCACAGGTGAAGACATGCAAGACATGTGGCAACTGATTATGTTGAGTACTATACACTCTTCTGCAATGCGTTTCTGGGTTGCAAATTGCAGAGGGAAGTTAGTGTATTTTTGGAATTTTGTTATGCTACCAGATTTGTCTTCAAGTGTCGATTATCTCCTGAAAGAACTTGTATTGCAAGTGTATTGTAAACAACAATAGTTTTGATTAATACATTGTGCAGGTTTTGGAGTGCTGGGGTTTTTTACCAAAAGGTTTTCCCCAGGGTAAATCATTGTGTCATTCTCATTTTTATATGTATGCATGTTATTGTATTATCATTTTGTAATTGATAAGGGTTAAATCTGAATTTGCACAATCCTCTTCTCAGGCGTTTAGCGTAGTGAGCTATTTTTCGCACACTTAGTTTCCTTTCAAAGATTCATTCTGAAGATAACCCTCAAAAAATTGATCTAACCGGTGTCTCAGTAACCTAACCTAGACTTTGGAGAATTAAGCTCCATTCTGAAGATGGCTCTGAAACTATTATCAATGCTCAAAATCAATTTCAAACTATTCTTCTATCAGACTATTCTTTGAATCAATGCGCTACTCGCACATTAATTCAAAGAGGGGCAAAATGTAACACCCCAAAATTAGCATCTTGCAACCCTAACCAATTTTTTTGTATTTATCATTCTTCTGAATCATCAAAGTCCTATTGTACTAGGCAATTCTGAGTTTTGACTGACTCTACTTGACCTAAGTGTCAAATGCAGAAAATCCTAAAATATGCATTAATCATACATTATATTTAATTCTTAAAGTATCAATTGTAATTGGCTAAATAAACCCTATGATTGAATTAATTTAATTATAAAGTCCTAGCACTTTAATTAAATTAAATTCACCCTTTTAGCTAAAATACTTAAAAAGGAATTAAATAATATTTAATTATTAAATAAATATCCTCATTTCAATAATTGAATTTAATTGTTCAAATAATTGAGAAAATACATTGATGAGGTCATATTCTATTTATTTAATTAAATATTCTATCCAAAATCTTCTCTCTAGTTCAGAAATAGAAACTTTGAGTTAACTATGATTTAAAAGAGAAACAAATCAGTTAAACTCAAAAAGACAACAATTGACTATTTCTCTCAAAAGAAACTTGCTATTCTCAACTGTATTTCAATAAGTTAACTGTTTCTCTCAAAGGCAACTTTCTATTCAGAACGGTCTCTCAGTCTATGAAAGAACTCTCTCAGCTCACATTCGGAGTAGTCTTTTGAATTTGTAGTCTTATAATCTATAATTTGCGAAATTGCTAGTTGAATACATTGTTTTAGAGATTTGTTTCTATAGCTTAATATTATTTAGATTAAATATGCATAGTTTAACTTCATTTCAAGTAATCTTAATTTGAATATATCATTGTTCATTTCTAGATTAGCTTATACTTTCTCTTATTCTTAGCTTAGTCTCCCTTTTTCATAGATTAATCTTGCATTCATTTGGTAGATTAATCTAGCTTGCATATTCATTTCTAGAATAAACTAATCTCTTTCATAGCTTTGCATTTATATATTTGCTTAAATCCTCCATTCTAGTTATGGTCTAGGTTGTTGGACTCTCAATTTTGAGAGCTATTCAAAAACCCCAGCTACATAGGAGGCAATAGGTACAATCATACAGGTATGTAGGATGAATAAATCCATATCCAATCTTGTGTGTGACTGGTGAACAATGACCATGTTGAAGTGTATGGTTAAATAAGAAGGCCACATTTAACATATACACCAAGTAGTAAAAAATTTCTAGACCCCGGGGTTCTGGTGTTGTTTCTCCCATCCTCTCTGGAAGGGGTGATCTCTAGAAGTCCAAACTTTAGTGGTTTTCCTTTTTTTTGAAATGGTAATTAAAAATTAATACACTCTCTCTAGGAATTATAAAAGGTCATTTACTCTGCCATTTTACATTTACCATGAACAAATTACTTCTATGTGAATTGTCTGAGAAGTAGAGAAGAGCGTTTTCCTAAGTTGAGGTTCTCAGGATGAAATAGTGCAAGAAGTGTGTTCAAGGTGTCTACATTGATTAGTGGCAGAGTAAATGACATTTGAGCTTCCCTTCCCAGCAATCCAAGTTTTTAGGTAGGCCCTCGACGTTCTGGTTTTGGTTTCATTTTGTCTTTGGTTTTGTTTTCTCTATTTTTCTTTTGTTTCCTTGGTTGTTGGTCTTCCTTCCCTTTGTAGTTGGTCATGCTCGAGGGGAGGCTGTCTGTATTTTTAGTGTGCATAGGTTGTAAGTAGTGGATTCTGCATTCTATTGTAAACTTGGGGAGTACCATAGATATGGATTTGTTTGAGTCTTGTATAGCTCTGTAAATTTGTAAATTGCTAGAGATTTTTAGATTCTGTGTATTATGTAGGTTTTGTGTTAATAGTCCTGTAAAATTGTGTACATTGTAAATTTGCCTAGTTCTGTTATGGTGCACTATGGAAACCATGCGGTTTCGTAGGTTGCTCGTAGTGTAGGTTCCATGGAGGAAAAATCATATGGATTTTGTCTCCTAAAATTGATTTGTGAGTTATCATGACCATGCCTACGCATTAATACACTGGCCCTATGTCGTTCTGCCCGGTGCAGGATTCTTGTCAAATATGTAAAACTAGGTCAATTGTAGAGCTAAGCTCACCAACTTGGTGGTTTGTTTTGTAATTTTATCTCTCCTCCATAATTTTCATGTTAATGACGGGGTTAATTCCCATGAACAAGCATTTAAAATCTGCCCCAAGTAGCATTCATGCCAGTCATGCTAGGAAAATTGTTAGTCAATTATCATTACTCAGCCTTAGTGGATGTACACGTGTTAAAGTATGACAACATGGCCATTTAGTATGGAGGTTACCTTTTCCCATTTCTAACTTTTTCCTTATTTCAGAACATTGGTCTCCAAGTGTCTTGGAGATCCCCAACACACCCACCACGCTATTCATTTAGATCATCATTTTTGGGCCTTCACATGCTTGAATAGGTCTGACATGTTTATGGGTTGCTTGCAATGGAGACAATATCCCCAGTATTCTTAATGTTCTAGGTCAAAGTGAAAAATAAATGGCTTCAACTAGATCACCCTCGGGGAGTCCTAAGCTCCTGAGAATTTCAAAAGGAACTACCAAAAATTCTAATGTAGAGAAGGGTTTAGAGAATCTCCCATTGAGTCTTAAATACAAGAAAGATGAGATAATTTTAGGATCCCAAATTGAATCCACCCCGAGAGAGGTCACAAAGATGAATTTTGGCACCTGGGTCAAATTGAAAGGCCTCATCTAGGTAATCCACCAAAAATGACAAGATAATGAATCAATATTAGTTAACTTAGCGGCATATGGAATCATTCAAGCAGGTGGTTTTCCTTACATAGTGTAGGCACCAAAGCTAATATTGCTCCTGGCTAAAATTTACAATCTAGCCACTGGAGTTACTATGTTGGTCTTGCCCACCCCCCAAGGTTATGGATACCCATCATCTCCCTGGACCATGATAGAACCACCATAGTGTGGCACATCCTATTCTTCTTGGATGCTGTTGTTCTCACCCAAGAAACTTCAATAGATTAACTTTGAGAGGCAGGTGATGCAACCTGACACCACCTCAATTAAGAATGGCTGAAAATTCCACATCAGGACTACAAGAAGATGTGGATGGATATCCCTCACTCTAACTTCAGGGATCCCATCTAGGCTACAATCATATTTTTGTGTAGGATCTTCAGGGAACCGCATGCCTAGGAGGTCGTCCCATGGATGTATTATTTCCTACATTGTATGACCACCAACAAGGTACACTTTGAATGGGCCGCTATCATTTCCAACCATGTGGATGCCCAGATGAGAAAGGTTAGGGAGGAATACACATTTTACATGACCTCCTACATTGTGGGGTCCCTACCTCAACAACACGTAGGAATTCAAGGACTGAGCACAATCAACGTCTTTTGGACCGAGAGCACAAAGGCCACCGCATGAGACCACTTTCCCCATATTCTATGGGATAAATTTTTTCCAAATTTTTGTAGAGTAAATGAGGCCTTTATTTCCCATGGGATTAAGGCGCTCACCAATGATGTGGGGTTCAGAATGTCCCCACAGGCCATGGCTCTGGTAAGCTTGTGGGGATGTTATTTCATCTAGTTTGCACAACATACATACATTCAGGTGACTAGGTTTTTTGGGAACCCACTTTTGTTGCCCAAGCATTGTGGGGACATAATCATTTTATTAGAGTTTTATAAGAAAATTATGGAGGTGCACGCCCTGGACACTAAAAAGACCACCTCCATCTCCTTCCCATTTGTATGTGGTAAATACACGTGCTCCCTCATCGTGGCCCGAGAAGTAGAGAATGAGCTAAGCAGCATGGGGTTGGAAATTTTTCTACTCAGCCATTAAGACTATGACCCATACAATAGATTAGGGAAGGTGAGTCCTGGGGAACCAACCCCATGTGCTGCACATAGAAGATTTTTGGGTAGATTACCAAGATGATTTTGACGTCCAGAATCAACATTACTCAAGGATGTCGAAAGGTTTGATGGAACACGTAATGCCCTACTAGGGAACCCAAGAGAGATTAACCTAAAACATATTAATAAGTTTGCAGAACAATTTTTTTAAGAGTTTACAATAGATATTGAATTAAAAATACGGAAGCAATATAACATAAGAGAATACATACTCACACATGCAACTCATTTACATATTACAAAACCCAAGAGTTCCATGACGTATAATTATGTAAGTTAACTAATCTACTAAAATAAATTAAACAATATAAAATCTATATATAATGCAAAAGAATAACAATAACATCATCTCATAAATGAAACCTAGATACAATCGATATCATAATGAACCAACATCCACTGCACAAGTCACAGGGTATGTGATAAAACTCAATATATAATACAATACAATATCCCAAAATATCACAAATTATACAGTGATACAAGTAAATAACATAAGAAAGATAAGAGAAAGTCTCTAACAATGAAGAACAAGAAGGTGTTGATGGGGATTTGTGATTAGGTCTGCCAACAGAGGTAAGTTGTCACCGGGTGCCAGGGTACCGGCCAAATTTTCCTGTAAAGGTTTTCCAGAGAAGTGAGATTCTCTGGGCCTTCAAGCACGTGAGAGTTGGGTCTCGATGGTGCGGGAGCTAAGTTGGGTGTTGTGACTATTTTGTTGGGGGGTGTAGCTGTTTATCTCAGCTCGTCTTCTCTGAGGATTTAGGTAAGTGGGGTTTCCTGCAAGCATTCGTTAGTCAACCAAATAAACTTCAAAAGATAGGCCATGGTTAGAAATATTCCATCTACCTATAGTCATGCAAATACATTCAAAACATCAACCATGCTCTAACATGCTACACTAAAATACTGAATACACACAAAACTATCAGTTCACATATATTCAATAGCGAGGAAAAAGGAGGTCATTAATCTACTTAAAATATCAGAGCAAGGGATATAAGAAACATACATCACAAAAGAATATCAAATCAGAGATCAAGAGACCAACAACAATATTGTGAGAATCTTTCCTTCTTCATTAATAGTTTTCCAACATCACTAGTGAGTACATCAACAATGGCTCCAAGGGAGCATCTATCTACTAAACCACTAAAACTAAGGAGCATTGAGCTCTGCAACAACTAGAAATGAAACTGAAATGCTCTAGCTATGGACTACAAAATCATCAATTTCACCAACCTTTGGAATGAGGTTGGACTTATTATTTATACACAAATTTTCCCTAAAACTAACCTAATTCACTTTACACTCAATCAATAAAATACAATTTCCGGTGGCCAGTACTATTTGCACCACGCTACAACAACCTCAAGAAGGGAAGAGGTCTGACATGTCAGAAGAATAAGACAAGAAAGGAGGTATGGAAGAATCGGCCTCGAGAAGAGAGCCAGAGGAAGAATAGATGAAATATGATCCCCTGAGGATCAAGGCTACATGCCTCATTAATGGAAAAGTGGCTCACTATCTCCGATGCGCCAGGTGTTATGTTGGGGTGGCACCTTGGGAAGACCACCTATCAGAACCGATCCTCAAGCTGACGTGCCTTGCTAGAGTCACCCACTTCCTGGCATTCTCATTAACTTCTTGATGGTGACCGGTCAGTTTTAGGGAACCTGGATGTGGGTCATCAAAGAATACAAAACTATAGATCCAGAACTCTGGGATCCAGGAGCTTACACTCTGAGAGAATAATGAATACAAAATATGCTAGGCTAGTGAATAATCTCCAAACTCTGGAGAATCTTATTGCTCCTTAATGTTTTTGAATACTTCCAAAACTTGGCTTACACCATCTTCGTCTATATCCTTGATGCTGTCCTATCGATCGTGGACAACCTCCAGTTTCTCTTCAACTTCTCTAGCCCTGTTCTGGAATTCATCTACCAGGTTTACAACATCATGTGCCTAGATCATCATATTGGATAATCTAGATAACCTTCCTTTGTCAAAGTCCCCAGTAGACTAATAGAGGGACTCCATCCGTTCATCATATTTTCTAAGGACATAGTCCTCTGGGGTGCACATCCCAGTGGTGAAGGGGTCGACTTGCGATAGCCCTACCACAAATGCCTGGAATAGGCCCAAAGGATATCGGGTTGCGGTCACCTTATCTTTTAAGGACTTAACTAGTTCCTTGCATACCTCTATTTTGAGGCCAAGTCTGGAGTACTGGGCTTGGAGGGAATCATATGATTCATCTCCCAAAATTCCTTCCTCTGTGACGGTTTCTTCTCCGGCATTGAAAACTTCCTCCAACTTGACCTTCCATTTTTCATACTTCTCCAAGTCCCACTCCCATACAATAGCGGATGCATTTGCCTGAATAAGGAGAATATTGATCAGATATAGATCTGAGAGTGACACCACTAAAAATTGCCTTACGACAACTATCTGCTCGGTGACCCACTCGTCCACAGCTTGAGCCTTCTTCTTCATGGCCCTTAAAGAATCCATATCACGCTATGCAAGTTGTAATCCAGAGGTATAAGCTTCCAAGTGGACCTCAGCCAGGGGTTGTGTAAGTTCTACCAGAAGCACAAGCAAATTGTAGGATTTGAGAGACATATCCACAGAACCTGAAGAACACCTGCATGCAAGAACCTGTTACGGAAGAGAAGAAGGAAGAGGGAAAGAGAAGAACTCAGAAGTTGCTCAGAAAGTGAGAGAAAAATTATAATATGAATTAATTGACAAAAGAAACTATAAATTTCAACCTATAAAGGTGAACGAAACCCTAAAACTAGAAAAGCTAGGTTTGCACATTAATAATTAATATAAATATTAATTATAATGCACCTAAGAGAAAGCTTAAGTAAACTAGAGTAATAAACAACTTAATTAATTAAATCAAAGTGATCTAATTAATAAGTGTAAATAGATAATTAATCTAACAAAGATTTGTGTTGGTTTCTCTTTCCTCCTTTAACTTTTGGGTTTGCTTATTATATTAGGCCTCTATTACTTTGGTGGCCTCCTTCAGCAGGTCCAACTCACCCTGCTTATCTCTTCTTCCCAGTGCTACCTCTGTAATAGTATAATCTTTGGGCCTTATGGCCACTACATCTGTATCTAGGGGAGGTGTTGTGATTGTCATAACTGTACTTTCTATTGGGCTAGTCTGAAGGGTATGGATCGTCTGAGCTTTCTTAGGCCTTTTAGCCTCTGCATTACGGGCCATCATCTCAGCCAAGGAGAGTGGAATGCCTGTTGTTACTACCAAGGCTTTTCTCTTCCTTGATTCCACTAGCCATCTGGGTGGCTGGGGAATCTTCGCTGTTAGGACCTGGGCATTGGGATTCCTTTTAGAATCTGGTGGTGTATTCCCGGGATCAACATTGTCATCGGGCTCTTTTTATTTTTCCTATTCTTGTTCCTTTCCCTTCTCTCTGGAAACCTCAGTGTTTTTTGCCATGCTGGCATCTTCCTTTCTGATATTTGAGGTTTCCTCTCTACCAACATCAATATCACTTGTATCCCTGGGGCCCTCCAGGTCCTTCTCTGCCTCAGTATCAATTGATTCATCATTTATATTTTTGGGGATTTCCCCATCATTCTGCTGTTGTTGTTCTTCGGCCTCATGAACTTCGTCTGCTAGAACATCTTCCTCTACTACGACATCTTGTGGAGGTGGGTGAGGTCTCTAGCAAAATTTTAACAATGTGGTCACCTTTACTACCTCACCAAACGTACTCCAGGGCAACTGGTCATCCAGAGTAACCAAAGGCATTAGGAGTGTGATGATTAGGGGTACGGTTGATCTCGTGGGTCTGGTTTCCTCAACTATCAGTTGCTCATTTTTCATTTTCCTTGGTGTATCCTTGGTCTTTTGGACCAGTGTCTTCTCTCGTTCAGGATCCCTTTGTGTTTCCTCCCAGACTTCCTGCTCTACGGCAGCTTCTTGTTCTCGGACCTCTTCTTCTGCGAGGATATCCTCTTTCTCTTGGGTGGCGATCTCCTCAGCTGCATGATCTACATCCTCATGAAGGTTCATGAGATCATCTACCTCAAAGATATCATAAAACTCATCACGTTGGGGAGAGGAATTAGAAATATTCTCAAGTTTGAGGGAATCCAAACTGACATCAACTGGAGGCAGGTCAGGCATACCAGCACTAGTAGAATTTGGGCAATAAATGACCAAGTGACTAAATTTTTTAGTCATGTGACTAAAATTTTTAGTCACATGACTAAAACTGATCATGTTCTACCCATTTTTTGCAATTCACAAATATAAATGACTAAATAAATGACCAATTTGGTCATCAGGTAAAATCACTACTAAAATGACTAAATAAATGTCTAAATAAATGACTAAATAAATGACCAATCTGGTCATCAGGTAAAATGACTAAATAAATGACCAATTTGGTCATCGGGTAAAATGACCAATTT
>MU226433.1:4591526-4621916 GCA_018584345.1 Thuja plicata
AGATTAACCAAATATACGACCAAATATATGACTAAATAAATGACTAGATTAACCAAATATACGACCAAATAAATGACTAAATAAACTACTAAATTAATGACTAAATTAACCAAATATATGACCAAATTAATGACTAAATTAATGACCAAATCAATGACTAAATTAATGACCAAATCAATGACCGAATTAATGACTAAATTAATGACCAAATAAACTATCAAATGACCAAATAAACGACCAAATAAATGACTAAATATATGACCAAATCAATGACCAAATAAATGACTAAAATAGTTTAGTCATAAATTTGGTCACGAGATAAATGACTGGCAATAAACTACCAGTGGTCACGTGACCAAATTTGGTCATTTATCTACAATTTTTGGTAGTTTATTTAGTCATATATTGTTGTTTTTGTACTAGTGCAGGCTGGTGGCTGCGCTTGGAGTGGGGGTCACCTTCTACTTCTTCTTCCTTAGTAATGAGACCCTAGTATCTAAAATACTTGTAGACCTCACCTCAGTGAGAGTCTACCTGCTCATCATTGTGGCCAACGACGGGGATCCCGCCAGACGAGTAGATGCTACTGGAGTTACAAGGAGGCCAGAGGAAATTTGTGCGCTTATCTACTGGCTCTCTAGCCTCACCGACTCCATTTATTTTTTTAGCTATACCATTATGGGGGTCAGGCCTAGAGGAGGTACCTTGGCTAGGGTATCTTCTTTTTCTTTCCCCTTTCTTGTGCTTGGCCAAACGATGGCAGCGGGTCTTCAAACAATTGGTCCCTTCTGGGTGCTCTTGGGACATACAAGGGAAAAATAATTGTGACTGGCCTCTAAAATGGGGTGGAATACTCCCTTGATTGTTAGATCCTCTGGGGTGGCCCAATCCACTAGAGGGAGATCCAGTCTAATCCATGTCCTTTATATGCTGGGTCTTCCAGTGGCCTGTCATCTGAAAAACCCTTCAAGAAATTATGAAGGTCAAGTACCTTCATCAGTCCTTTGGACATCCACAAATGTTGGTGAGCCCGAAGATCAAAACTATCTTGGAAATCTGTCCAAAAATCTTCAACATCCACTATATGTAGTGGGGAGGCCCGAGGAAGCACCAAAGCTATCTTTCCAAGCAGATCAAAACCTTTTCTGGTATGGTCAAATTTGACCAACCCCAGACTCTTTAACTCATTATCTGCCTCTTTTTCTATGGCCAGACTACAAGTATAATTTCCACAAGTGACTGGGAATGGGACGTTTGTGACCTTCTTCACCATGAAGAGGGCGTGCAGCTCCAAAATTTGTCGGCAAACATCTAAAAGAATGGTTCTATCCCCGCAATACCGGGGAAGAAGATAGGGTTTCTGGGAGAAGCCGGTCACCCAAATATATGTGTACTACTAGAATTGATTAAAATAATTTCTATAGGTGCTCATAAGGTTCATCACCTCTTACGATAACCGATATCTAGAATCCCAAGTAAGTGTCAAAATGTATTGGTAAATGAAGGCATCGTTTACCCTGTAAAAATTTGGGAAACTAAGTTCCCACTGGACCTGGGGATAGTGGTCCCATGGTGTTAGCTATCCTAGCCCATTTTCAAGAGTGCCCATTGTTTGTAAACATGAAAAAGATGGTCTTTGTTGGGCCAGTGCCCGTAGCACATAAGATGTCATGTAAAACTTTGAATTCTGGAGAACTCCTTTCAACTGCGAGTCTACATGGTTGGCTATGATAGCTACCCAATTAAAGTTCTGGTTGTGGGTGGTGATACAATAGAGAAAGTAGTACATCCATGTCAAGAAATCCCAGGCATGGGGTTGTCTGAAGATCTGACACAGAAATATAATGCCCGCCTGAATGGGCTCTTTGAAATCCCCGCGGGGAATTTCCAACTTCATCATTTTATGGTCCCTCTTCAGGGACATCACCCACTAAGAGTTGAGATATTTCTGGGAAAGGAGAGAATCTCCTTCGAACTCCTCCAATGATTTGGCCTGGGTGAGAACAATGGACCCTTTGAATTGAGGGATCCCCAGCCGTGAAGCGAAAGTTGTTGCGTCCAGATTGATGATTTTTGCTGGATAATGTAACGGCTGGGGATCAGCGAGCAGAATAGTCTGAGTAGGTGCATTTTAGAGTGTCACCAGTTGGAGTATTAGCTCCAGTGATTGCACCAAGCAAGGAAAATTCACAGCCTTAATGATTTTGGAGGTGGCCAAGTGAGTGGCCATATTATCTCTGTCGGCATTAATTTTGTATATGGCTTGAATTAAGCCCTGCATCTCAACCCAAAGTCCAGGCTCTGTGTCTGTTATTTCTTGGACTTTGGAGTCCACCTTGGACCCCACAAGAACACCCTCCTTCAGGTATTTGGAGGTCAGTGGCAGCTTAGCTAGCATCTTTTTAGCCTTGGTATTTGTTACCACCCGAGTGGAGGTAGTGGGCATCTCCGGGCTATCAGGAGTAGTGATCACTTCAAACATTTTGACCAACTATCTACAACCTTCAAGACCAGAGAACCATTAGTATATGATATGAAAAAATATAATTTATAAAGACTCCGGGGAATTCATCACCAGTTCACACCTGTCTAAAAATGTTAGCACATATAAAAAATCCTGGAGTATTAAGACATGCATGAGTTGGATTCTGATAAACACCCAAGAACTCTGGGGTGTTGGACTAAGTGACAAAGATGGAATGAAGACCTAGGGGATTCTCGGCACTCAGAGTCTAAAAGAGTTAGCTGTTATCGACTTGAGCAGTAGGAAGCTGTACTTGGCTGACATGGGTCATCCGTGGCCACGTGACAGGCGACGTAATGACATTAAGGGTGACAAGTGGGCTGACACAGGGGAAATTGAATGCCATATTGGATGGGGTTTGAATTCCCACTCATGAGAAATTAATCCCACCATTAAGGTGACACAACAGAGGAGAGAGAAAGCCACCATGGCTCAAACCAGCGAGGTGTCGAGTTCAAACCGTGGTGACTCCCTCCTGATGAGCTCAACAGAGTGGTTCAAAACATGATGGAGTGCGGTGAGCTCAACAAGATGGAATGATATACATGAGATATATAAACTAAAATATAGAGGGTTGAGGATTTGAGAGGGCCAAAGTGTAGCTCGCAGAACAACAATGACATATACATAATATTTATAGAGTATCTACACAATATACAAAATTTATAGAAGCACAAAATCTATTCTACTACAATGTACAACATATACACCAACTTACAATTGCATAGAGGGAAGACAACCCTCTGGCAGAGCTGACCCACAAGAGAAAAATGAAGACAAAATAACACAAACAAACAAAAACTAGGAAACCAAAGGAACATAAAACTAGAGAAGACAGAAAAAATAAAAGCCAACCTGGAACACAAAGAATATAGGGAAAGACAAGCATGGGGAGCACTCTACAACAATTCCACCTTAGAGAAACCATGAGCAAGCACCACAAATAAATGTTCAATTAGCCACTAAGCACATGGAGCAATTCACTGTTTAACTGCCTTAATTTCCTTAAAATCACTCTAAGTGCTCTAAGTGTTTTTTAATTGCGGTAACTGTGAAAATGATAGGTAACTTCTATTTATACCCTTAGGGTAAAAATAGGTCGCATTCTTTCTACAAATTCCAGAACAAGAAAACCTCTGGACTCCAGGCCTAGGGATTCTATGTGACCATACCTTTTTGCAAAAGAAGACATAATGGCAGAGAATCCTAGAGTCTAGAATCTGGCTCTCAAAAGAACAAACAAACTCTGGGACCGGGTCCCAGAGACACAAGAAGAAAAAAACAAAAGAAAGACAACCCTTGTGGAAGAAAATCTTGGAGGGAAAATAAAGAAGACAAGGGAAAGAGAAAAAGAAAAAAGGGGGACCCAACATTTTGCCTACAAAATATAGGGACGGGTATGCAGGGCATAAAAAATGGTGACTATTTGGGATGAATTCCTTAGCGTATTCAAGAATTTTAGAATCTCTGGTTAGCAAAAAACTAAAATAAATATTTACTTGGAGCATCCTTCTTGCACAATGCGAGGCGTCAAGGAAAATCAAGCTCATCACTTGATTCAATATTTTGGTCCTTCAGTTGTGAAGTGTGTGCTTTGAAAGAAAGCCAAGCTGATGACCTCTGGGAGAAATAGAGAGGAGGCACTAAACAAATCAAACCAAAGTCATCATATCATGCATATTTCCTTCAGATACTGGAATTCTCCATTCTTTAGTTCCTTCTTTTATTTTTTTTCTTTTCTAGATGGAAAGGCGGTACTTCTTTCACCGTGAACCTTAAGCTTAGCTAATTTTGATGGTGGTACTTATTTCACCTTGCCACCCAGCCTTTAAATTACCAAATAGGAGAGAAAGTTCCAAACCCGGGTTATTTTTAAATGATTTTTAGACTTGGTCAATTAATTAGTGCGAACGATCTACCCTCAGGGTGTCCGATTACTTTCTTCTTAGATTTTCCTTTAATTGATGTCCGAACTGTCAAGATGTGAATCCGATGAAGATCACCCATAAATTTTTACCATGCTTACAAAATAACTCTAGGGCGTGGAAAAATTCCACCATGCTAACAATAGATTCCAAATTCAGCAGAATGCATAAGGTACCATTCCAAAGACTAGATGTTATGCAAAACATACCAGTCTACAAGATGAAGGCAACACGCTGGTAACCCAAAAAGAAAAACAAAACAAGAAGAAACCAAAACAAAATAAAAACACCAAGAAAAAGGTGACCCCGGAGGGTGGCCATCAAGAACTATTTACAAGGCATTCCAAATGGAGCACCGGGAAAGACATTTACAAGAAAGAAATATACATATATTACAACTCTGGGAAAACTCACCACATACCTTATTTGAAGTAATGTTTGAGAAACTTCCCATTGACATGTAATGGAACAGCTTCTCCAGTCATAGTATTGAGGCAATAAGTGTTTGGCCCACAGATCTCAACTATCAAGTATGGTCCAAGCCAAAGCCGTTAAAACTTAGAGAGCTTTCCTTTCTTTTCTCGGGCTTTGTCCCACAAGAGAACCAAGTTTGAAATCTGAAAGGCCTTATATTGGGATATTCTGTCAAACCATCATTTTACTACTTCTTGGTGATGTGTGAAATATTCAAGGGCTGCATCCCTTTGTTCCTCCATCTGCACCAGATTTAGGAGCCGAACCTCCACGATGTTGTCCCGGTTGCTAAATTCCTGCATGAACTATAAAACTGGGATCTATAAGTTGATGGGGAATACTAGATTCTGGCCATAAACCAGATGGAATGAACATCTCCCCAGGGATGCTTTTATTCAGACGTGATCTACCCAAAGAGCGAATCTAAGCTTTTGGTGTCAGCCCTGGGGGTTTTGTTCTAACAGATGTTTAATCACCTCAAGTAAATTTTTGTTGGTTAATTCGGCAACACCATTTCCCCGGGGGTAATAGTTGCTAGAGAAATTCAAGGTGACCTTTCTATCATAGGTCCATTCAAGTAATTGTGCCAAAGAAAATACCAGACCATTGTCACATACTATAGCAAAGGGCATTCCAAATATCGTGATGATATTTTCTTCTAGGAATTTTATAACTACGTCTACCGTGTTGTTTTTACAAGGAATCACTTTAGACCACTGGGTGCAATAATCGGTAGCAGTCAAAATGTATCGGTGGTTGGCAGATGATTTTGGGTTAATTTCCCCATTGAATTCAAATTCCCATTGGGTGAAGGGTCTAGCTTCAAAGACCGCTTGCAGAGGCATGGCCGGGTTCCACTCACGATGTGTCACTATTTGGAGAGTATGACACCTTCTAACATGAGTGTAGACATATTTGAAGATACAGGGCCAATAGTATCTAGCCTAGAGGATCTAATGGGTAGTGGCATCAACTAAGCCATGCCCAGTTTAAAACTACCTGTGAAGTTCATCCATCATTTTTGTAGCCTGGTCCCTGTCTATGCACTGGAGGTATACCCCTTCATAATTCCTGTGGAAAAGTGTTCCATTTTTTATCATGAAGTGCGCACTTTTCAACTGCAGGGTGTGAAATTTGTTTGGGGGCAGCCCTTCGAGCATTTGTTGTTCAAAAATAAGTATACCAGGTTGGTATACCATTGATCTTGAGTGATGGAATCCACTGTGTATGTCTGGCATTTGATGTTGGGAGTCTCTTCTGCCATCACTTTACATAGTCCCTAGCCTCAAACTATCTTCATGGGTTGCATTTCCAAATCATACTCTTGGAGGATGGCCATCCATTTCCCCCGTATTTCCCCCAATTCACTCTGCAAGAGTAGAGAATTAACAACTTGGTATGGGAGGATAGCGTGCACTTTACTCTAGAGAATGTAATGCCAAAATTTCTTCACAGCGCGAACGAGAGAAAAGGCCTGCTTTTCCAAAGGTGAATACCAGACTTTGGAATTCTTAAAGGGGGAGCTCATGAAATCTATTAGTCATTCTTCCCCCTTGACCTTTTGAGTTAAAACTGCCGTGGTAGAATGCGACGAAGCAAAGTAATATATGTGAAATGGGAGGGAATAGTCTGGACTAGCCAAGACTGGTGCCTCCATAATTGTTTGTTTAATCTGGATGAATGCCCGCTTTCCTCTGGACTCCACTCAATCTTCATATCTTTCTTCATCATTTAATTGAGTGGCTTCACAATCTCAGTGAATCGAGTGATGAACAACTAGACAAAATTGATCTTCCCAAAGAAAGATCTCATTTCCTTCTTGCTTCCAGGCATTTGTAGATTTAGCAGTGCTTCAACTCTCTCAGGGTCAATGGATATACCCTTCTTGGAGATAATATGCCTGAGCATCTTCCCTTCAGTGACCCTGAATATATATTTCTTAGGGTTGAGGGATATTCCATACCAGCAACATCTCTTGCAAATCTAGGCAAGGTGGGCAAAATGATCACACCTGTCCCAGGAAAAGACGGTCAAATCCTCCATGTAGATGATTATGCACTGATTCACTAGGCCTTCAAATGCAATGTCCATAGCCTTTTGAAATGTGGCCCCTACATTTATAAGGCCGAAGGGAATCCTCCAGTATGAAAACATTCCCCACTTAGTGGTGAATGCCATTTTGTCTCTATCTTCATATTTAACCATGACCTAGTTATACCTGGAGTACCCATTCAGGAAGGACATCATTTATGATCCATTCACGACTTGCAATACCTCATCCAACGAGGGGAGAGGGTGATTATCCTTCTTAGATGCCTTGTTTAAATTTCAAAAATCCACACAAAGGTGGATCTCACCACTTTTCTTCCTCACAGGGATGAGGTTGGAAACCCATGTAGTGTGGCAGATTGGAAAGATGATCTGGGCTGACAGTAGTTTTTAAACCTCCTGATGAATTAGAAGCTCGATCAGTGGGTTGACCAGTCTTTGCTTCTACTAGAAGGGATTAGCATCAGATTTGAGTGGGATGGTATGGGTCATGATGGATGTATCATAGGTCTTCAAATCCTCATACCCCCATGTAATTACATTAATGTATTCTTGGAGAACTGCGAGAATCTTCTCCTTCTCCTTAGGGGAGCAGGAGGTGCCAATGTGTACCAATTTTTCTTCACCAGCCTGGTCGATGCTTAATTTTTTGAATTTTACTCCCTCAAAGGAGGATGATATCTTGTCCCTCCCCCAAGGGTTTGAGTTGAAGATTTTTTCTAGCGCTACCATCCCCTTAGGGATGGTGTTGGTTGGTAAGTCTATGATTCTGTCATCTTCTTCACCCTGCCCAGTATCATCGTGATCTCTTTCTTCCAATATCTGGTCCTCAAAAACACCAACATTGGCAATGAAGGATAGGATATGTTGATCATCTTCAAAAACCTAAAAATGGGTGACATTGTCTGGGATGGATGGGGTGGGGATCATCTCAACAGAGAATTTCTGGAGTCGGGAGCCAGCCATTGGCTAAAGAGTGCTGGTAGATATAACAAGAGCATTCGGAACATAGTTTCTTTTCTAGGGAATGAGTTCAATGCCGAAGGCATCAAAATATTTAATGAGGCTCCATGCTCGGTTGTGATATGTGGCCAATATTTTATCATGACAAGTGTATTGGCTCCGAACCTGCTTTATGATCAACTCCAAATCACCCAGCGCCCGGAGGTGAGTGATTCCCTTTCTTAGTGCAGACAAGAGTCCAAGGACCAAGGCCTTGTACTCCATGATGTTGTTCATGTAGTTTAACTGCAACTTGTAAGATGCAAGGAAGGAATTCCCCCTTGGGTTGATCAATTCCACTCCGGCCCCATAGCCTTGTTTGGACCGGGACCCATCAAATTTAAGAGTCCACAAATCATTGTTCGTTGTTTGGGGCTAGGGAGGCAAAGTGGCCTTTGGATTATTTCAGGGAAGGTTGGGAGGAGTTTCCTCTAGTGCTGATGGTGTGTGGGTGAGGTTTTCCTCTAGAGAAGCTTGTGGCTAGGATTCCTAGACTATCAACATCATGGGGATACCGCTGGAATGATTGCTGGGTCTAGGCATATCCAAAAAGTGTTTCTTCTCCTAGAGGGCGTTGATGTGTTGGGTAGGAATGGAAATCCATGGCTCACACTCTAGTTATGAATGTTTTTGATAATGTACCCAGAACCAAGTGCCGAACAAGAGTGTATTAGGGGTCACTACGGTACCCTGTGAGTTAACCTCACCCC
The DNA here is from genome assembly GCA_018584345.1 of Thuja plicata. Lineage (NCBI taxonomy): Eukaryota > Viridiplantae > Streptophyta > Pinopsida > Cupressales > Cupressaceae > Thuja > Thuja plicata. The sequence goes on from MU226433.1 coordinate 4,600,211, forward strand.
TTAGTCTTTCATCTAGGTCCTGCATTCTCTGAGAAACAATGGTATCCTCCCCGGGGGTGAAATTAAAGGTCAAGATTTCTAGGGGTCAGTACACCCTGGGGGAAGTCTTAGAGAAGAGGACTTCATTCACCCTCCCAACTTTCATTCGGGCCTGTTTCATTCGGGCCTCACTTTCTACCTGGATTTGGTTAGATTCTCCCTCCCAAGAAAGCCACAAGTAGGAAAAGTTGGTAGAGAAATACCCATTAAGGGACTTAGACCAATTGCGACTTAGTAACATCCCATAAGTCTCTAGGATGTCCACCACTTGGATGTCAATTAGTAATTATGCTTACTATCCTCAGGTCTTGGATGAGCTGAATCCAGACGTTCTTCAGCTCACCTACCATTTTTATAGTGGTTTTGTCCAGCTAGACTACTGCGCCATTAGATGGAGTAGGATGAAATCTGAGCTTCTGACATATAGATAAGGGCATGACATTGCCAAAAGCTCTAGAATGTACCAAGCAATTGTAAAGGTTCTTCCCCTGCATGTTTAAGCCAAGTAAGAAGGGAGGATCCTCGAAGTTACCCTGGAAGACAGCCATGTTGGCGTCATCAAAAGTGACAGTCTTGGGTGGGCGACTGACAGTATTTGAGTTTCCCAAGAGCTTCAGAAGAGACTTCCTCTGCTTGGGACAATTTAGTAATAACATCCATCAAATTCATGGAGGTCGTAGTTCATTCTAACACCTTTGTGATGTCAAACCTCCCCCTAGGGAATTGTTGGCTTCCCTCGGCCGGGTCCTTAGCTTGGTTAGAGCTAGATCCTTTAGGAGGAAAGGGGTGATCAGTTGTATTATCCCGGGAAGGGGTATCCTTGGGAGGTGTGGGCGTGTAAACTAGTCCATTAACAGCCTGACTCTGGGTGTTGTAGGGAGTCTGTGAGTTGGTGAAGGAATTGGCCTCAAAGGCTGGAATAGATTCATCAAAGAACCCTTGTAGTTTGGGTTCTTCTTCATCTTCCTTTTCTTCTCCAAAGAAGATGGTCTCATAGGTGAAGGCATCATGAGTGGGCTCTTGTATTGGGGGTTCCGGGGGAGTAGGATCGACAGTTTGTTTTCTATCTAGCTGGGAGATCATGATAACCTTCTCTAGTGTGGCACAGTTCACCTCAGAATGAGAGCCGGTGTCGTGCAATCTACACCAGTTAGTCAGGGGCTAGAGTTTTGTGACTAACATGAAATGGGAAGGTCCAACACCACCCTGATTGGTATTTTGGTTTAGAGGAGGACCTTCGGTGTTAGCATTGTTGTTCCATTATTCTTGGTTGGGCCGAGGCCCATTGTTGTAATTTATTTCTCCAACATTGGTATTTCATTAGCCAAAGAAGACATTCCCTCTCTGGGAATTAGTGTTGTGGGGTGCAAGAGATCTCGTCTTCAGCTATCCCATGTCCACAGTTAGCGAGGACAATAGTCGCCGGAGGGATTCAACTTCGGTGGATAGTTGGGTGTTCACGTGCAAATGGGATGGTTGTTGTTTTTGGTTCCCAGAGAAGGCGACAATGGGTACCAGAGTCAAGGGTGACAGTCCTCCCACCATGGATGACTAGAAGAAAGGCACTCTAACGGGTTGTGTCTGTGGTTGTTGTGTTTGCTACGTCTTGTTCCATGGAATGAATTCCAGACCTGATATTGCTTGGAATTGTGAGAGATATACGTATCGGGCCTGTTGGTCTATCAGTGGTGGTGGGGGATTCATGGCCATTGTAGGGGCACCTATTTCCTGATTGGGGTTGTATCCCCCAGCATAAGAAGTTTCACCATGTATCATGTTGAAAGGCATGCTCTACCCAATCCCGCCCGGAGATTTATTCAGACCGTGGGATAGCGCCAAGGCTAGGTTGTAAACTTTTGCCAGAGTATCCTGGTCAGTGGGGGTGGTAGTTCTCCATAGAAGAGTGGCAAAAAAAGGGTCCATTACATTCAGGTATGTCTGGATGGTCACTTCCAGGGATGGGATGAAAGGACCCGTGCACCACTTTAAGATGTGTTGGAACCGATGGTTGAATGCTGTAAGGGGCTCATTCGGTTCCTTCCTAATGGAGATGAACTAGCTGTGGGACCATGTTGGGTCCACATGTACGTGAAAGGCTATCAGAAATGTATCTTCCATATCCTACCAACTGTTGATTGAGTTTGCGGGCAGGTTGAGGTACCAATTTAGCTTGTTCTATCCTAGGGATAGAGGGAGCATCTAGGTCACAACGTCTTGATGTTGGATCTGGTGTTGGTTCATGGCATCTTTGTATGCCTGCAGATGCTCTTCTATAGTTTGTGAGCCTAAGTACTCATATCGGGGACAAATCTTTTCTGGGTGTGCAGGAAGATCATTGGTTACACCCGAAAACATTTCCATCAGGGACACGGTGTTACCAAAATACTTAGCCATTAGGGGTATTAGATTTTGGCTAGGCTGAGTGTTAATCCCCGTGGTTGTCTGGGAGACTTGGGTATTTTGAGATGTAGTAGATCCCCAGACAATGGTGGTTGGCTTGGCTTTTGGGGTCCATTTCTTTTGAGAGGGAGGCTCAAGTTTGACAAACCTTCCAGGATTGGGGTTGATCTAAGGATTCTTTCAAATCAGGCTGGTGAAAATGATCCAATCCCATTAAAGGTCTACTTCCTAAAACTATGGCTTGGGGAAACCTCACGTGGTGTAAAGTCTAAATCCTCAGATTGGGACGAGCTCATGCCCTCCTTCTAGCGCCAGTTTCTGTTGACGGGGGTTTGTGACCGGGTCTGCCAATAGAGGTAAGTTGTCACCAGGTACTGGAGTACTGGCCAACTTCACCTTTAAAGGTTTTCTGGAGAAGTGAGATTCTCTGGGCCTTCAAGCACATGAGATTCAGGTCTCGATGGTGCGGGAGATAAGTTGGGCGTTGTGACTATTTTGTTCAGGGGGATCGCTGGTTATCTTGGCTCATCTTCTTCGGGGATTTAGGTAAGTGGGGTTTCCTACAAGCATTTGTTAGTCAACCAAATAAACATCAAAAGATAGGCCAGGGTTAGAAATATTTCATCTACCTATAGTCATGCAAATACATTCAAAACATCAACCATGCTCTAACATGCTACACTAAAATACTGAATATACACAGAACCATCAGTTCACATATTTTCAATAGCGAGGGAAAAGGAGGTCATTAATCTACTTAAAATATAAGAGCAAGGGACATAAGAAACATACAGAATGAAATAATATCAACTTAGAGATCAAGAGACCAACAACAACATTGTGAGAATCTTTCCTTCTTCATTAATGGTTTTCCAGCATCACTGGCGAGTACATCAACAATATCTCCAAGGGAGCATCTATCCACTGAACTGCTAAAACTAAGGAGCATTGAGCTCTACAACAACTAGAAATGAAACTGAAATTCTCTAGCTATGGACTGCAAAATCATCAATTTTGCTGACCTTTGGAATGAGGTCAGAGTTATTATTTATACACAAGTTATCCCTAAAACTAACCTAATTCACTTTACACTCAATCAATAAAATACAATTTACGATGGCTGGTACTACCTACACCATGCTACAACAAACTCAAGAAGGGAAGAGGTCTAACATGTTAGAAGAATAAGACAAGAAAGGAGGTATGGAAGAATCAACGTCGAGAAGAGATCAAGAGGAAGAATAGAAGAAATCTAATCCCGTGGGGATCAAGGCTACATGCCTCATTAATGGAAAAGAAACTCACTATCTCTGATGTACCAGGTGTTATGCTGGGGTGATGCCTTGGGAAGACCACCTATCAGAACTGATCCTTGAGCTGACATACCTTGCTGGAGTCACCCACTTCCTAACATTCTCATTAACTGCTTGATGATGACTGGTCGGTTTCAGGAAACCTGGACATGGGTCATCAAAGAATACAAAATCGTAGATCTGGAACTCCAGGATTCAAGAGCTTACACTCTGAGAGAATAATGAATACAAAATATGCTAGGCTGGCGAATAATCTCTGAACTCCGAATAATCTTATTTCTCCTTACTATTTTTCAATGCTTCCAAAACTTGGCTTACACCATCTTTGTCTATATCCTTGATGTTGTCCCATCAGCCGCAAACAACCTCCAATTTCTCTTCAACTTCTCCAGCCCCGTTCCAAAATTCATCTACCATCTTTACGACATCATGTGCCTGGATCATCATCTTGGATAATCTTGATAAATTTCCTCTGTCAAAGTCCTCGAAAGACTAATACAGGGACTCCATCCGTTTGTCATATTTGCTGAGGACATAGTCCTCTGGGGTGCACATCCCGGTGGTGAAGGGGTTGAATTGTGATAGCCCTACCACAAATGCCTAGAATAGGCCCAAAGGATATCGGGCTATGGTCACCTTTTCTTTTAAGGTCTTAACCAGTTCCTTGCATACCTCAATTTTGAGGCCAAGTCTAGAGTACTGGGCCTGAAGAGAATCATATAATTCATCTTCCAAAATTCTCACCTCTATGATGGTTTCTTCTTCGGTGCTAAAAACTTCCTCCAACCCGACTTTCCATTTTTTGTAATTCTCCAAGTCCTGCTCCCATACAATAGCAGAGGCATTTGCCTGACTAATGAGAATATTGATTAGATATAGATCTGGGAGTGACACCACTAAATTTTTTCTTATGATAGCTATCTTCTCGGTGACCCACTAGTCCACAGCCTGAGCCTTCTTCTTCATGGCCCTTAAATAATCCATATCACCCTGTGCAAGCAGTAATCTAGAGGTAGAAGCTTACAGGTGGACCTTGGCCAGGGGCTGTGTAAGTTCTTCCAAAAGTGTGAGGAGATTTGCGTTCATTTCTCTTTCCTCCTTTAACTTCTGGGGTTTCTTATTATATTGGGCCTCTATTACTTTGGTGGCCTCCTTCAGTAGGTCTAACTCACCCTACTTATCTCTTCTTGCCAGTGCTACCTCTGTAACGATATAATCTTTGGGATTTACGACCACTGCATCTGTATCTGTGGGAGGTGTTGCAATTTCTACAACTGTACTTCCTATTGGGCTGGTTTGGAGGGTATGGACCATCTAAGCTTTCTTAGGCCTTTTGGCCTCTGCATTATGGGCCATCATGTCGGCCAAGGAGAGCGGAACGCCTGTTGTTACTACTAGGGATTTTCTCTTCCTTGATTCCACCAACCATTGGGGCGACTGGGGTGACTTCATGGTTAGGACCTAGGCATCGAGATTCCTTTTAGAATCTAGCAGTGTATTCCCAGGATCAACATTTTCATCAGGCTCTTTTTCTTTTTCCTATTCATGTTCCTTTCCCTGCTCTCCGAAAACCTCAATGTTTTCTGCCATGCTGGCATCTTCCTTTGTGATATTTTGGGTTTCCTCTCTGGCAGCATCGATATCACTTGTATCCCCAAGGCCCTCTAGGTCCTTCTCAGCCTTAGTATCAATTGATTCATCATTTATAGTTTTGGAGATTTCCCCATCATTCTGCTTCTGTTGTTCTTTGACCTCATCAACTTCATCTGCTGGAACATCTTCCTCCACTGGGACATCCTGTGGAGGTGGGTGAGGTCTCTAGCCAAAGTTTAATAATGCAGCCACCTTTACTACCTCATGGAACATACTTCGAGGCAACTGGTCATCCGGAGTAACCAAAGGCATTTGGAGCATGATGATTGCGGGTATGGTTGATCCTGTTGGTCTAGTTTCCTCAACCATAGGTTGCTCATCTATAGTTTGCCTTGGTGTATCCTCAGTCTCTTGGACTAGTGTCTTCTCCCATTTGGGATCCCTTTGTGATTCCTCCCAGTCTTCCTGCTCTGTAGCAACTTCTTATTCCAGGACCTCTTCTTCTGCCAGGATATCCTCTTTCTCTTGGGTGGTGATCTCCTCAGCTGCGTGATCTACATCCTCATGAAGGTTCATGAGCTCATCTACCTCAAAGACATCATCAAACTTGTCGCGTGGGGGAGAGGAATCATAAATATTCTCAAGTTTGGGGGAATCCAAACTGACATCAACCGGAGGTAGGTCAGGCGTACCAAGGTTGGTGGCTGTGCTTGGAGTGGGGGTCACCTTTTGCTTCTTCTTTTGTAGTAATGGGACCCTAGTATCTAAAATACTTGTAAACCCTGCCTTGGTGAGAGTCTGCCTACTCATCATTGCAGCCAACGATGGGGATCCCGTCGGGTGAGCAGATGATGCTGGAGTTACGAGGAGGCCAAAGGAAATTTTTCTACTTATCTATTGGCTCACCAGCCTCACCGAATCCATTTGTTTTTGTAGCTGTACCATTATGGGGTCCGGGCCCAGAGGAGGTACCTTGGCTGGGGTATCTTCTTTTTCTTTCCCCTTTCTTGTGCTGGACCCAACAGCGGGAGCGAGTCTTAAAAAAATTGGTCCCTTTCGGGTGCTCTTGGGACAACACCCGGGCAAAATAATTATGACTGGCCTCTAAAATTGGGCGGTATACTCCCTCGATTGTTAGATCCTCTAGGGTGGTCCAATCCATCAAAGGGAGATCCAGTTTATCTAATCCCTACCCTTTATATGCTGGGTCTTCCAACAACCCATCATCTAAAAAACCCTTCAGGAAATTCTGAAGGTCAAGTACCTTCATTAGTCCTTTGGACATCTACAAATGTTGGCAAGCTCGAAGATCAAAACTGTCTTAGCAATCTGCCCAAAAATATTCAACATCTGCTATATGTGGTGGGGAGGCATGGGGAAGTGCCAAAGCTATCTTTCCAAGCGGATCAAAACCTTTTCTAGTGTGGTCGAATTCGACCAACCCCAAACTCTTTAACTCATTATCTACCTCTTTTGTTGCAGCTAGACTACAAGTATAATTCTCACAAGTGATTGGGAATGGGACATTTGTGACCTTCTTCACCATAAAGAGGGTGTGCAGCTCCAGAATATTTTGGAAAAACTCTAAAAGAATGATTCTATCCCTGCAATACCGGGGAAGAAGATAGGGTTTCCCAGAGAAGCCAGTCACCCAAATATATGTGTGCTACTAGAATTGCATAAAATAATTTCCCTAGGTGCTCACCAGGTTCATTTCCTCTTGGGATAACTGGTATCCGTAATCAGGAGTAAGTGTCAAATGTTTTGGTAAACGAAGGCATCGTTTACCCTACAAAAATTTGGGAAACTAAGATCCCATTGGACCTGGGGATAGTGGTCCCATGGTTTTAGCTGGCCCAACCCATTTCCAAGAATGACCATTGTTTGTAAACCTTGAAAGGCCGATCTTTGTTGGGCTAGTGACCATAGCACATAAGATGTCATGTAAAACTTTGAATTCTGGAGAACCAACTACGAGTCTACATGGTTGGCTATGATAGCTGCCCAATTAAAGGCCTAGTTGCAGGTGGTGATATAATAGATAAAGTAGTACATCCATGCCAACAAATCCTAGGCATGGGGTTGTCCGGATATCTAGCACATAAATATAATGCCTGCCTGAATGGGCTCTTTGAAATCCCCGTGGGGAATTTCCAACTTCATCTTTTTATGGTCCCTCTTCAGGGACTTCAACCACTTAGAGTTGAGATATTTCTAGGAATGGAGAGAAGCTCCTTTGAACTCTTCCAATGATTTGGCCTAGGTGAGAACAACAGACCCTTTGAATTGAGGGATCCCCATCCCTAAAGTGAAAGTTGTTGCGTCCAGATTGACGATTGTCACTAGATAATGTAACGGTCAGGGATCAGGGAGTAGAACAGTGTGAGTAGGTGCATTGTAGAGTGTCACCAGTTGGAGTATTAGCTTTGTTGATTGCACTAAGAAAGGAAAATTTATAGCCTTAATGATTTTGGAGGCGGCCAAGTGAGTGGCCATATTATCTCCATCGGCCTTTAGTTTGTATATGGCTTGAATTAAGCCCTGCATCTCAGCCCAAAGTCCGGGCTCTGTGTCTATTATTTCTTGAAATTTGGAGTCCACCTTGGATCCCACAAGAATGCCCTCCTTTGGGTATTTGGAGGTCAGTGACAGCTTAGCCATCATCTTTTCAGCCTTGGTTTTTGTGGCCACCCAAGTGGAGGTAGTAGGCAGCTCCAGGCTATCAGGAGGAGTGATCACTTCAGAAATTTTGACCAACTATCTGCAACCTGCAATACCGGAGAACTGTCAGTATATGATATGACAAAAAATAAATTTTAAAGACTCTAGGGAATTCATCGCCAGTTTGCACCTGTCCAAAAATGTTAGCACATATAAAAAATCCTGGAGTATTAAGACATGCATGAGTTGGATTCTTATAAACACCTAGGAACTTCGAGGCATTGGATTAAGTGACAAATATGGAATGAAGACCCAGGGGCTTCTCGACACCCAGAGTCCAAAGAGTTATCTATTTTCAACGTGACCAACATGAAGCTATACTTGGCTGACATGGGTCGTCACATGGCCACACAACAGGTGGCGTAATGACATTAATGGTGACAAGTGGGCTGATACAGGGGAAATTGAATGAAAGATGGGATGGGGTTTGAATTCCCACTCATGGGAAATTAATCCCTCCATTAAGGTGACACAATAGAGGAGAGAGAAAGCTGACATGGCTTGAACCATGGCGACTCCCTCTCGATGAGCTTGACAAAGTGGCTCAAAACATGATGGAGTGTGAAAATCTCGACAGGATGAAAGGATATATATAAGATATATACACTAAAATATAGAGGGTCGAGGCTTTGAGAGGGCCAAAATGTAGCTTGCAAAACAATAACAACATATACACAATATTTATAGAGTATCTACACAATGTACAAAATTTACAGACGCCCAAAAGCTATTCTACTATAATGTTCAACATATACACCGGCTTACAATTGCACATAGGGAAGACAACCCTCTGGCAGAGCTGACCCACCAATGAGAGGAAATAAAATAGAACCAAAGATGAAAATGAGAGCAAAATGAAGACAAAACAACACAAACAAACAAAAACCAGGAAACCAGAGGAACAAAAAACCAGAGAAGACATAAAAAAATAAAAGCCAACCTGGAACACAAAGAATATAGGGAAAGACAAGCACGGGGAGCGCTCTGCAACAAGTCCACCTTCAAGCAACCATGAGAAAGCACCACAAAACAACGTTCAATTAGCCACTAAGCACAGTGAGAAATTCACTGTTTAATCACCTTAATTGCCTTAACATCACTCTGAGTGCTCTAAGTGTTTTTTAATCACAATAACTATGAAAATGATAGGTAACTTATATTTATACCCTTAGGGTAAAAATAGGTTGCATTATTTTCACAAAATTTGAAATAAGCAAACCTCTGGACTCTGGGCCCAGGGATTCTATGCGACCATACCTTCTCGCAAAAGAAGACATAATGGCAGAGAATCCCAGAGTCCAAAATTTGTCTCTCGAAAGAACAAACAAAATTCGGGACCAAGTCCTGGAGACACAAGAAGACAAAAGCAAAAGAAAGACAACCCTTGTGGAAGCAAAGCCCAGAGGGAAAACAAAGAAGACAAAGAAGACAAGGGAAAGAGAAAAAGCGAAAAGGGGGACCCAACATTTTGCCTACAAAATGTAGGGACAGGTATGCAAGGCATAACAGAAGGTAGAACTGCAACAAGGATCATCCAAGAAAAATTTAGGAATGTCAGATCTCAATGGTAATAAGAATCACTACCAGGCGGCCGCATGGAACCAAAAGGCCACTACCACCATGCTGTGGATAACAATAGGCCCCAATCGGATAACATAACCAAAGAAGGATGTGACAACTAAGCAAAGGGATCCTGATAACTCTCTAACTCAAGTGAAACTAACACATGTAGGAAATCTAGACTGTGTATAGGAAGGTGTCATCATATACGTCTAACCCTTAAGTCTCGTCCTGGTAGTCTCTTTGGACCCTGAAACTTAAGTGACCATATATGATATCAATGACTCCTCAACCATACAAATCCATTAACTATGCCAGAACCATACCTTGCAGGGCAGAAAACATCATCTCATCCTCCATCTTAGCCTATACAAGCGCTCAAGCATGGTTGAGGTAACATATCTTATTAATTCATTTCAAACCACCCAATTATGTATTATGTTATCACTTGATTAAGAAAACTTACAATAAGTGATCCTAGCTTCCACTTGTGGGCCCCAACACTTATTGCAAGCCACCCCCTACTACACAACTAGATAACCTACCCTAATACTCCAACCAATAGAACCAAAAGAAAGAAAAAACCAAAACCATGAGGACTTATCATAAATCATAAATTAAGATAATCACCAAGGAAAATGCTAGAGAATAACAATAACATATCATCTTATACAAGGATCCAAACTGTCCATCCCCTACTTGACATCTCAATAGAACAATGCAAATTCACGTATCACATCACAAGATAATGATCATCAAAATATCACAAGAACCCATCTCCAAACATTGAGTAACATAATCCATAAGATAATCATCTAGAATATTGAACCACCATAACAATAGAAATAAGGCGACCATGATAATTAAAACTCAACACAAAAGTGATCCTCACCTTTTCGTGGTTAAATAACATAATGATTGGAGACTCAGAGGACACACAACATAAGTAACAGATGTATACAAAACAATACAAGAACCAATCGAGACATGAAAATGGTTATAAATACTCCACAATATGAACCCAAAGTGCACAAGAATAGATCCATAAAATAATTCAAGTTGCAGAAGACAAAATCCCTCCTAGGGCATCACTCTACCCATATCGACAATTAACCATAACAAAGGCAAAATAAAACTCCAACTAAAATAACATATCCATATATAATCTATCTTATGATCAAATAATATAATTAACATTAAGTCATACCCCAAATTAATTATGAGATAATTAAATTATCCATATCCCCAATCCATTATTATTAAGTTAGGATCTTACAAATATATTTCAAATCCATGTCTCATAACCGAACTCTTAAATTTAAAACTAATATATAATCCAAAATATAAGTTCTTAACGATTTATGTTATAACCTAAAGATTATACATAATTAAAAAAAATATTAATCTAAAAATAAAATATTTAATAAAATTAATATAAATTAATTTATAAATCAAATAATATAAATTAATCTACATTAACAATGAATAAAATTAGCTATAAATATTTATAAATAAACTAATATAAAAATAAATTTTAAACTAATTAATCTAATCAGATTTTAAATAAATAATAAATAAGATAGACAAAACTCATTTTCAACTTAACCTTTATTTAAAATAAATCATAAAAGTAAATCTTAGTAATGGAGTTACGTGGCCCCCACTATATATATAATAATAATAATAATAATAATAAATAAAGATAATTATTATTATTATTATTTTAATTTGTTTTTTAGAAATAAATATTATCTTTTTTATATTAATTTACTTATTTTAAAATAAATAAATAATATAAATACAACCCTTCTTTTTTTAATATATTTTGAAAAGATGCTAATTATCATATATTCAAAAAAATATTTATTTTCTTTTTAATTCAATAAAGAGGTCATTTCTATATATAGATATATAACAAATAATTATGTACTGTACTGATTTATTATTAATTGTTTTAACAGAAGGAACATTCCAGCAAGATGAAAAATATAATTATTTTTATTTTAATTCTAAGAAACAAATTCCTTTATTTCCTAAAACATATATTTTTAACCAAATATTCTAAAACAGTTTCTATCAAATTTGTATGGTTTAATACCAAGGGGTTTAACAAAGATTTTTAATCAAACCCTAATTGAATCAATTTTAAGTTTTCTAATGTTTGCCTGAATTTCCTCAAAGAGAGCCTAGGGTTTAACAGATTCTCCTAAACATAGTTTCCTCTAAATTGAACATTGAGGTTTAGAGATTTGACATACAAACAAGAAAATATAACCACAAAATAATACCAATAACTATATTCTGAGATTGACAAACACAAAGCAGACAAGGAATTTTACATAAGGAGATTTCAGTATTTCAGATGCATAGAAGACGAGGATATGAGTACTGATATTGATGATTCAAACGCTACCTCAAACCACCAGTTGATAGAAGCCACGAAGAACAATCCAAAACCTTGAAAATCCTCAGCTTTCACAATTTTCTTCAATCCAAATCCAGAGCCAAAACTTGTAAAAATTTGTGCAACCTATGTGTGCCAAAAATGACCTAAAGAAACCTGATAAAGAAAACCTACTCAACCTAGGGTTTCCAAAACTCACGCAACCCTAAAAGAAAACTCAACTGAAAACTCAAATCAGAAAATCAGAAAAAATAGAACTCAACTTAAAATTGAGTAAAAAGAATTAATTTATTTAATATTTGATAATTACAAGCACTTTCTAATTTAGCCAATTAACTCAACTTTTTACTTTAAATTTATATTTTAATTTTAATTAAAGAATGTGCAACTTTAATTGCATAATATTATTTAGTTAACAAATAATATTTTAGCATATTAATAACATGCAAATTGATAATAAAATATCAATTCATTAATTATGCTTTTAAATCTCAATTTTGGATTTAATAATTAATTAAATCCTCTATTTCCAAAATTAGACTTTTTAATTAACATGTATTTAATTGATTTTTATTAATTAAATAACATCATATTTGATATTTCCAAATTTAATAAGATTTAATTATTAATTACATAATTAATCCAATAAATCACTCAACCAACTAACACATAAATCACATTAATCACATGAAAAGACAACATTATGACAAAACTGACTGAACCCAAAAATACCACAAACAAGCACAAAGGAAGGGTTCCTGAATGACGTCACCTTGACAAATTTAGAAGGTAGAAAATAAGATACTTGTCCATTGTTTCAAGACAATAATGGCTTAAGTTAGGATTTGGACTTGTCTATTATCTCCCCTCTTACCATTGAGATATTGCGATAGGGCACACTCATCCTGATAATTCACGAAAGTCGATGCCCAATACCTGCAAACCTACATCACAAAGTTGAGCATGTACATAATGTATAGAACAAACAATGATAGGGATCGGTCGATCATGTGGATCTCACAATGTAAGTAACTATGTCTCCGTCATCTACCACATCAAATACATCATACATAAATTTAAGATAAACACGCCACACAGTAATGTAAAAGATATATGTCAACCATACACATGCAAGTATGGGGTGAGTAAAATTATCCTAACATATGCATAATCATCATGAAAATAACCAAAATATTCTGACATCATTATTGAAAGTAAGACTATGACCAGTGTGACCGATTAGGGAAGGCAAACCCCGGGGAACCAACCTGCGTGCGCCGCACATAGAAGATTTTTGGGTAGATTGCCACGATGATTTTGACATCTAGAATTGACATTACTCAAGGATGTCGAAAGGTTTGATGAAACACCTTGAAATCCTGACCTTCCCACTGACTTTCTCTAATAATGGGTCACTTGAAGACCCCGAGTATAAAGAAATAGGTATTGGCAAGATGAAACTCCCTCCGGTGGATTGGGAAATGCCAAAAGTTTTGACTATGGAGGCCATTTCAAAGACTGTACTTGAGCACAACCACACATATTTTGTGATGGTTTTATCGAAGAGTGTCTGAAAGGATAGCCAATTTTGGGATGCATCAAGATCAGGATCTCGAGTGATAGAACAATCCAAAGCCCAAGAGAAATAGAAAGTGGGTACATCCTCTAAAGACCTAGACCCCATTTTGCTCCCCTTGAAGAAGCAATTGAACGCAAAGTTAGAACACTCCCAGAAGCTGCTAGATGCATCTAACTCTAGGGTGACTTTTGGTCTTGGAGCTACTCTGGTAGGCTCCTATCCCCCACCAAGTGCATCCCCCTCCATGAGTATCCTTCTTGACATGTCTGCCAATGAGGAAGTTGAAGAAGAAGCAACAACTGCGGCGACCTGGGCACCACTCCAGAGAAGAAAGAAGCAGAAAGAAGATAGGCCCCCATGGAACAAAGAGTTGAGCCTTGAACCCATAGAAATGAATGAGGTCAAATTTCTCTCCTCCTCCTCCTCCGACAAGGGAAATCCTCAAAAAGATCCCCTAGAGATATCCCAGATCGACGTTGATGACTTCTTCCAGATCGATGATCTGGGAGGTTTACATGAGATGGTGGAGAAGGCAATAGAAGAAATAGTGGGACAATAGGTTGATGTCTCCAAAAAAGAAGAGAAGAGAAAGGAGGAACCAAGGATGACCCAAGAAAAATAAGAGGAACTTTGGCAGGAAGAGGCTGGGAGAAAGAGAGCAGAAGAAAATGAACAAGAAGAAAAGCGGGATGAGGAGCAATTATTGGAAATAGGGGAAACCAAACCTATGGGAATAACTGTATCCTTGGACATCATGCTCTGAAACCCAATAGGTGTTCAAGGCCAATCACTACCCTAAGACACACATATGGATGAAGCCGTCACAATGCTTCAACAGGTATATCTGAACAAGTTGACTCAGAAGCCTCCACCCTTTTTCCCACCAACAGAAAAAATCCTGGGGGACATTACAAATATGGATAAAGGAAGTGCATGTGATGATCTCAGTAATAATGATAAGGATCCATCAATGGAGGAGCCTAAGAAAAACCCCAGGGACACTTCAAGTTTGGGGATGGTAGTGGGAAAGTCAATGGGACTGCCACAATGGTTGGTATAATCCCAGAGAAGAAAATATCTAATGACGGTAATGGCCCCATTTTCACTAGCTGAGATGTTGGCCAAAGGCTAGGAAATGAAGAAGCCCAAAAGGGCTCGTTCCCTCCATACTACTCAGAGGGATCTAGATGGAAATGTGATGGTAGTGGTGGCATCCATACCGACAGATAAAGATGAGTCTGAAGTAATTGCTGAGGATTATACGATTATAGAGATCCCTCTAGGAAAAATAGACCAAAAAGGGGAGTTGGATCTCTTAAATGAGGTGAGTCAGGCCATTCACGTCTGATATGAGAAACAATCCTCGAGAGTGAAGGAGCTAAAAATAGAGAACAAAAAATCTTCTTGGGATCTTGAAAGAGTTGACGCAACCCCTCTCCTCCATAACACTCAGACCATCCACATCCAAAATGCCACTCCCATAGGGTGATATTGATTCACTGAGGATAATGAAGAAGAAGGCACTGGCTATCAATGAATGGATAGCCATATAAATAAGAGAGAAAAGGAGCTTCATGTTTGAGACCCTCCCTGACTTCTTCCAAGAACAAGACATCACAAATCATCTGAAGGTCATCATTCCCCAGTGATAATAGGAGATAGGAAAATATGAGGAGTGGACAAATGACTTGGGAGAAATTATGGATCTCGGGGAGGAAGGATTGGCAGTGACAGACATCCTAGGGGATGAGCCATATAGGTTCCCCAAGACCCAGTACTCCAGACTTGAATTCAAAATTAAGGTGGGAAAGAAACTAGTAAGGGTCTTGGAGGAAGATCTTTTTGTGGTCTAGGCCTCACTGGACCAATATTCTACATTTGTTAAGGAGATTAATTTGGCTGATCCATTCAGCCCCAGGACTTATACTCCCATCGATACTATACTCATCAAGTTTGATGAAATGGCCAAGGCACAATTTCGGCCCTCTAGAGATTTTGATATCACCATAATGGTGTGACTCTCCTTGATAGTGCTCAAGTCCCATGATGCTCCCAAGGTGGCCTCAGAATTAAAAGCAAAATCCGGGGATGCCAGTGATCATCTTGAGAGCTCCATCGATCGTCAGGATTGTCTGAAAGATGTAGAGGAGGAAGGTGTACTCTAGATTTCGGAGGCCTATCAAAATTTCAAAGGTCAATAAAATTTATCATTCTTTGAGAATCTCTCCCTCTCTAGAAGGTTTGGTTAGCACGATTCTTTATTCTTTGAGCGTAAGCTCCCAAAGCCCAGAATTCCAGGTTCTAGTTTTGTATTCTTTATAGCGATGTGTTGCTGGCTTTTCCAGAGCCGACCGATCACTGTCCAATATTTTTTGTCAGGTGTGGGGTGGTACTTCATGACCTAATGGTGACATAGGAATAAAATTATGCTGCAGACGTCTCCCAGTTTTGAAGGCACCGCTCCAACATTTAATACCTGGTGTACATGAATGATACTCGAAGACTGGGAACCAAAAATGCATTTATGAGGGCATATGACCTAAGTCATCTAGGATGTACTATCATGTCTACAATTATGAGGGCAATCTTCCTGATGGTAGATTTCTAGGAATTTTCTCCTTCTTTCTTTCTTTCTTCTCTTGTCTTCTCAAATGATTGTATATAGCAGGACAATTGTGATAGCACATTTAGTACCATATGTGAATATTGTAATTTAATGTAAGTAGGCTATATATGTTAGAGCCCTGATGTAGATGGTATGTCTATAAATAATAAGTCCAATGCCATTCCAAGGGTTAACGAATTGATGATTTTTTTTGTCTATAGGCGATTACTATCTAGATGTTCTTAAGTTTAGTTACTTTGTTCAAGATTTCAGTAGATTAATGCTCCCCATGATCCATGAATGTAATCACTAGTGATGCTAGATTTATGAAGTTAATGAAGGAATGAGAAACCTCTCTTAGAACCACACTTTGTGTTATCTTTGGTTCTAGTGTTAGCGAATACTTTCATGTTGTATGCTTCCCTATGTCCTTTGCTCCAGTTCTTTATTGATTTGATAAAATACTTTACTCTACTATTGATGTAAGTTTTGTTGATAATCATGTATGCATTCAGTATTTTTTGTTAGTCCTTTATCTGGAGCTCTTTAAATGTTTCAAAAATGTATAATACGACTATAGATAGATGATTATTCTAACCTCGACCTGACTTTTTATATTTTATTTGGAAAACTAAACATGCTTGTAGGAAACCTCCACGTCCTTTGAAGTTCCCAGAAGGTTGACAAGTTAAAACCAGCTATCCCCTCAACATAAATAGTCACTTGTCCAACTAAGCTACCCCTTCCCCATTATGACCTGACTACTAGGTGCTTGGAGGCCAAGAGAACCCGCTCTTCGATAAGCCTCTTCAAGAAAAGTTGGTTGGTAGTCTAGTACCCGGTGACAACTCTCCCCCTATTGGCAAGGCCGTCATAAAGTCCTGTCAACAAAGAGTTATCATCAATCTTCAAATCTCCCCAGAGGGGAAGACCATTGAGAGAAAGGTCAAAATCATCTTCTTGCTCTAATATGTCCTTATAAGGTATTATATAAGAAGACAAAGCAATGTCACATGCATGTATTTTATTCTTTTTAGTGGTAACATATTGTAAAGGCAAGTTTATGGGAGGATGTTCGTTGTTGTTTTATCTCAAAAGTGATGGAATGGTGTCAAAATAACACTGTAAAAAATCTTTGCAACATGAGTAGAAAGAAAGGAATGCATACAAAGTTTATATAGACAAGGAGCAATCCAACTATCAAAAGGAGAAAAAATGTCATAAGTCAGGTTCACCAAAATGTATATTAGAAAATGGTGAGCAATGTTAAGATGGAGATCACTCACCAAGATCCTATGGTATACATAGGAATACAAATCCAGACTACCAAATGGATGAAGGGTGCTAAGGCATAGCTCAAATAAGAGGGGAATTTAGTATTCCTTTGAAGGATATTGATTATGAGATTCATTAATTGACTATGGATCTAAAAAATGACTGAAAATGATTGATAAGATTGATTTAATAAAGTAATTAAAATATTTAGGGATAATTGGTGTACCTTGAAATGAATTAGGAGGATGTGCACTTTGAAGCTGAATTTGACTATTGCAAAAATTTTGCAGACTGATATAACTCTGAATTTGGAAAGCAGAGACCTAAATATTTCTCTCCTGAAAATTTGAGCCAAAAATTATAGGTAAAAGTCAAATTTGAGGGTACAAGTCATTTTTTGTAGGTACATAGTTAAAGTTAGACCACGTACCTATGTTCTACGATCATGTACTGCTTTCTAGGATAGCTCATGTAGCTTCCAAATCTAGCTCCGCAGAATCCGTAACTTGTTCCTACACATAGAAAAGGGAAATTTGTTGTGGGGAGGGGCTTGCCTTGGTCAAGAACCGGTTTAGGAATTAAACTTGATTTAAATTGAAATAAAGAGAGATGAAATGGAAATTAGATTTGAGATATACTTACCTCATGCTTTGATGATGCAATGCCTCTTTGGAGATGATCACAAGTATTGGTGTAATAGCTTGAACTCCAAAAAAACCTAGTAGGAAATCATGAATCCAAGACCTTGAAATGATGAATGTTATTGTTTTCCATAATGAGAAGAATACTTTTAATTCTTGATCATAGATGACTTTAATGGATGCTTGCTAGCAATTGAACGCTTTGATTGCACAATAATTGCCAAGAGATGAGATATGATAGCATGATAAATTCCTTATTTAAAATGAGAGGAAGAGGGAACCCCTTTTATAGTAAACTCAGATACGGAATTAAGTAGACCGACTGTGGATCTGAAAGCTTGATGAATGTGAAAGATAGGACCCATGCCCCAATTTTGGATCAAAATCCTAGGGTACAAGTCAAACTTCGACTACACCCCTTGAAAAGTGCAATTTTTTGATTGGAGGGCATGGTCTGCAATGAATGTAGAATTCCGAGGGATGGTTGATTCCAATATCAAGAGTAAATTTTGACACTATAAAAGAGGAGGGATTTTGTGATTGGATGAAAATATGGGAAAACACTTAAGGTCCTACCTTGATTTTGCACAAATCAGGGAGGATTAGGGAAGATTAGGAATGATAAGGGATGCATTAAGTGCTAGAAGAATGTGAAATCAATGTGGGAACCCATTCATGCTAAAATGGGGCTAAAATGAGCACCTAATAAGGGTTCTTAATTTTTAGGACGATACATATAATATTAAATATAAGTAAAAAAAAAACCAAAATCTATATGACTCGCACGAGTTCAATTAAAATTATAAATAAGAGCTCTGCAAAATATGATACCACAAAGATTTATAGGCCAAAGTCAATGACCAAAAGCATGAAACCATCAACTTGGGACATCTAAACCCCTGAAAACCCCTATAAAACAACAAATAAATATACATTAGATAGTAAATATTTACAAAAAATATTTTTAAATCAAGGTATTATTCTATTTTTAACATAATAATTTTTTTTTACCTCCGGTGTCGAAGCTACATGTGTGTGTGGAGTGGAAAAAATGTGACATGGTGTACTCGCACCACCTGTTGTACCCTACAATGCATATTATTCATATATCAGTTTAAATTGTTCTATAAATAAAAAATTATTTACATTTATAAGATTTAAGTGATTAATAAATAACATGTTATAAACACAAATAAACACACCTACATCTTCTCTCCACCGAAAAATACCATGGTCATCAGGTCATTGGTGAGGGCCACATCCTCTGCAGTGGAAGCATGAAATCTAATCTCGCAATGCGTACATGAATGGGATGTGGAACTATCCTCATTATCATCATTATCTACCTCAGAACATATATTATGGCAGTTGGCACATATATGATCAACAGACTGGGATGAGCTTAATTATGCATCTGATGATGAGGTAGCTGGCACACATGCTGATCCATCATTTGGTCCAAGAGGCTGCACTAACAGTGTGAAATGCTAAATAATGACATCAGTCAATGACGTAGTTGCCTGAAGAGTATGTAACTCCATAGACTCCTTCAAGGCTAATGGGACCGTGAGGTGAACCATGGGTTTAATAGCTAGAGAAATCATATTTTGGGTCTCTACCACCCTTTGATCCCCTGGTCTATCTTGTGCAAAGCCTCTCCCTCTACCATAGAACTCTCACATGTCAAATTAGTTTAGATTTAACTCAAGGATAAACTCACAATATAACTTTCTCAAAAAATATAGAGGTACCTCATAATTGTTACAAGGTAGTTGGTCATATACCATATACCACCTATTCGAAAAAGAAATTTTCATCCAAACATGGTTACACAAATGTATAGGAAACCTCTTTGAATCATGAGCTAAGGTCTCATTAGTTTTAGGTTTGGTGAAAAGAGCACATCTATCATATTTACTTATGGATTTTATTTTCACCTCATCATATGACAACCCATCAGAATATAATACACAACATCTATCCCTATATGTGCCCCATTTAGTAACATATCTAGATACGTCCTTGGCACCATTGGCCATTGATTCTAGGGCTTTGGAAATGGATGAATGACACTCATGATACAAGGACCTAAACTTATTCACTATCTAATAAATTTGAGAAGCAATCTGTGATAGGCGATGTAGAAGATCCTCCTGTGTGGCCTGTACAAGATCTATTGGAGGAGGCAAAGGGTTTTCGGATGGTTGTTTTTTTTTTAAGGAGTAGAATTTTGAGCATTTTATTGTTGAGGGGCAACATTTTGAGGGGTTTAATGTTCTTGAGGGGTAGAATTTTGAGGGTTTGACTGTGGTTATTGTTCAAGAATAGGTTTTTGTTGTCTATTTTTTGTCGGGCCATGTTTTGAGAATCTGACATGAATTTGCAAATAAAAACTAAAATTAATTCAAAAAACCTATTACATTTCAATTTCAAACCAAAAAAAATTAAAAAAAATAAATTTTTTACCTCTTCGAGGATGTGGCATTGTCAAGAGTTGGTGAAAACACTAGGAAAATGTAAATTCGCATTGAACACGATCGAGTTTTGAGGTATTTTTCCTCCTTTCACTATTGAGATGCCATTTTTGTCGCGGTGAAATGAGGTTTGGCCACGGGAAAGAAAGAAATTTAAGTTTTACAAAACCCAAAATCCAATTGGGTTTTGTAAAACTAGAATTTGCTTTTACTTTGTCAAAACCAGATCATGTTTTGTAAAGCTAAAAGTGACTTTTAGTTCTTTAAAACCTGATCGGGTTTTAAAGAACTTTGGCTCAATATTCACCGAGCCATAACCTAATCGGGTTATTGATATTTTGAATTTTGTTTGAGATGGTGACCACTTTTTTGCACACCATCTTTGTGCATTGACCCATATGTATATATATAATATATATGTATATATATACATATACATACATATACATATACATATACATATACATATGCATATGCATATGCATATGCATATATACTTATACATATATATATATATATATATATGTATGTATGTATATATATATATGTATGTATATATATATATATATATGTATGTATATATATATATATGTATGTATATATATATATATATATGTATGTATGTATGTATGTATGTATACACACACACACATATTATATAGGTCTACGCATACATACACAAAGATAAATATAAACATATATACACATATCTATATACATATACACCCATATGTTCAAATACTCAAATAAATATGAATATATAGGTAACACCCATAAATGTTGGTATATATATCCTTTTTCTATTGAATACACACACATATATACAGAGACATATTCAAATACTCAAATAAATATGAATACCTAGGTCACACATATAAATGTAAGAATTTAAGTAAAACTAGTATATAATAATATTTATGTATATAATAATAAAAATTATATATTTATAAATTCAAATACAAACAAGAAAAAAGAACCCTATATATGCACATTATACTCAATAAATGTTAATATATAAATCACACACACACACACACACACACACACACACACACACACACACACACACACACACACACACACACACACACACACACAAAAA
>MU226433.1:4648419-4659670 GCA_018584345.1 Thuja plicata
TAATTCTTGCATTTTTGTCTCAAATGAGAATGAAGAGGCAACCATTTCTTTTCAAGAAACTCTTCACCCTCTTTCCATGGTTTTCTATAAATTGGACCTCATTTTCTTCATTTGAGAGGATGATTTTGGAGAACATCAAACTTATAGTCAAATTTGCATTTAATTCTTTCATGCTTTTGAGTTTAAAATTGCATAATTAGGCTAGTTTCAATTGGAATTAAAGATATGTTGATTTTATTTATGATTCATTTACATGTCTAATATATCAATTCCATCTTTCAAGTTCTCTAGTTTAAATGCAATTCCTTTTCTAGTTTAAATGCAATTTCCATTCTAGATTAAAAGCATTTGAATTCTAGATTAGGAGTATTTGTTTTCATAGATTAAATGCAATTTTTTGCCATAGAATAGTTACAATTTCAGTTCTAGACTAGTTGCAATTCACTTTCATAGATTAATTGCATCTCATTTCATAGATTAATTGCATTTCAATTCATAGAGTAATTTGACAAATTCATCTTTCCTCATGCTTTAGAAATCCTCCATGTTAGCAATGGTCAGGTTGTTGGCTCTCGTTTTGATGGTAAATTCGACATCCACAACTAACTAGGAGGCAGCAAGTCGTTTCAATTGAGTTTGCAGGATGAACAATTCATGTTTGTCTTTGTAAATTGAAAAATTGAGTAAAGACTATGCTGAGTTTGTGCCTGATTTAGAGGTCACATTCAAGCACACACAGGATCAAAGGAACCCATAAGTCTACGACTTCTTCTAACCGGGATACTATAAGTAGGACTAGAAGTGGTAAAGCTCATACACTAATGCAATGCAAATGAACTAATTTAGGAAACACAAGATTGATTTTTAATTTTTGAAATGCAAGAATATAAAAGAAAGATAATCTAATATGCATGCAAGATCTAACATAAAAGATGTAAATCTAACACCAAAAAGAAAGAGTTGTCTATCGCAGGTTCACCAAAATGTAAGATATAAAATATGGTTGGTTTTTAGTTTGTTATTATATCATATCTTACATTTAAAGAAGTGTGTATTGAAATGTAGGGGGTAAATAACATGCTCTCCTTTTATCCTTAGATACACAAATGAAGGATCCAAATTGATTAACCCAAAAGGAAGGATCAATGCATAAATGAATAAATCATTTGGAAATAAGAGCAAAGAGGAAGATCTTAAATACCCATTTATTTATTTGAATGTGTGATATGTTTAAAAAGATTAATAACTTTAATTGAAATGAATAGAAGAAAAGTACTGACCTTGAAATGTTGCATATCTGAAGAATGCTATTTTCAGGGTTCTGCACTTAGTTTATGTAAAATCTGAGACTGGATCTAAAATAGAAACGCAGATATGAACAAAACCCATAAATATTTTTCCATTCTGACATAGTTCCGATTTGTACCCTCAAGTTGATGTCACCATTGACCCAGAATTTTTGATTCCAACCTAGGGCAGAATCGATCTAAAAAGTCTCTGACAGGAAATTTATTTTTAGATTCCAAAAGTTTGCCGAAAAGGGTATCCAAATCTGCACTCCGATCTGTTGTTCCAAACCTATACCTACAAGAAAAATGGATTGTTTGTTGGGGGGAGGGGTTTGCCTTGGTCAAACCTCAATTTTGGAATTAACCTCAAAGTATAATTGAAATTGCATAAATAAAACAAAGTAAATGAACAAATTCACCTTGCTTGTAGAAGTCCTTGTGGCGGATTTGAATCCGTGAATCCACAAGTATGTATGCACCAAAAAGGATGTAGAATGTAGGATATCTTCAATCAATTGCTTGTAGATATTCAACACCAATCTTGAATGAGTTTTTGAATAGGAAGAGGCTTGGAGGAATGTAGATGGAGAAATCTTCAATAAGAGGGCTCCATGGAGCTTGAATCCTTCAATGGCCACCAATGGATCTCCTTGATGAAAATGAGTGCTTGAGAATGGATGAATGCTTCAATGGCTACTTGGCTTGCATCTAAACTTGCTTCTTCACCTTTGGATCTCACTCTTCAAGTCTTTGAATTCTTGCAATTATGCTTGATGATCATGGTTAGAGAAAATGAGAGGAGAAAACTTTCTTTTATATGAAACTAGGGCACAATCTTCTAGAGAGGCCTACATAGGAGAATTAAATTCCAATTAGACCCATACCCCTAGAAGTGGACCTATATTAAATATAATTTAAGATTTATTGTTCTGAAGACCGAAATAGCTGACTCGGAAGCGGGAATTAACTTTTTCCAAAGATTGACATTCAGAAATCCTAAAATTCTAAAATTTGAATCCTGGGCCTAGAAAAGGTCAATTGTGACCTAGGTCAAGGTCGAGGTCAACCTTGACCTAGGTCAAGGTCGAGGTCAACCTTGACCCTGAGGTCAAAGTCCCAGTTTTTCAGTCTGGGGTGTCAGAAATAGGCTGGAAAAAGTGGAAATGGGGCAGAATAGGGGGAAAAAGCCAGATCCAAGTTAGGAACCCATTCAAGGTGCTTGACATGACCCCAAACCACTTACTCGGAAGGCTAAACCAGTCTAGAATGGAAGTGCTTCTATTTTACGACTATACATATACATTCCTATATTTATGTGTGTTTGAGACATTTAAATTTAAATATTTGTATATAGTTTTATGACACTTCCTATGTTGTATTATTTAAGACATAAGCTTCCATCTCATTTTTTTATGGAACTTTTATTTTCTTATTTTCACTTAAGTCACTTTGTCCTTATTTTCTCTTTGCTATTTTTTGTTTTATATACCAGGTTTATTTATTTTGATCTTTTTATCATTCTTCAGTTTAAAAAATAAATAAATAAATTGGGAGTTGTCTATATTTGGATGATTTTTTGGTAATTTTAACTCTCTCTCTCTCTCTCTCTCTCTCTCTCTCTCTCTCTCACACACACACACACACACACACACACACACACACACACACACATCCCCCTCACATTCAGTCTATCTTGGTCTACAACTAACCATACATATCTCTACTATAGGTCTCTATCATCATGATAATAAATCATAGAGTATTGTGATCTAAATCATTGATTAAAAAAAAAAAGCTAAGATAGTCTAATCTAAAATTAAGATTGAATAGCCACATTGATTCATGGTCCTATGGAAAATGCCTTTTTAGTAGCCATTACTTGTCACATTGAGTTTCAAATGTTTGATTTGCACACTCGAGTGTTGCATGAAAAGAAAAATCCTCATTCACTTTAAGGATCTATCCAAGACATTAACCTCTTATTTGGCTATCACATTATTACCATTCTGGAAGTATCATATCACATCATTGCATAAACATCTACATGATTAGAACAAACTAGATATATATTATATACTTGCTTGACATGTCTTCAATCCTTGTTTATAACTTTAAATTAGCTCAGGGGGTTTGAGTAAGGAGAATAACCCAACCACAACAAATATCAAATATATTTTTATGTATCAACAAATCTTTAATTGTAAGCTTAGATACACATCGGGTAAGCACAAATGCATGTCATTTTGATACAATAAAATTTAATTTATTATTAAGAAATAAAATCTATAAATGTAAAGATCATTTCTACATGTAAATTATTTCATAAATAAATAAACCATCATCTTACAATTGATTAGAACAATACAATCCTAAATTTGATCATAAAATTTTAAACAACCCCAAATTTAACTATAAAATATAATCACTAAACATACTCTATAATAGTATATCTCCATATCTATAATAATATATCTCTATTCCACACCAAAAAAAAAAACCGAGTACTTATTCTTTTATTCTTTTTTTTATCATTTCAAAAGTATATTTATATTAAAATTGCTAACTGTACTAATACTGAAAGATTGTTTGATTGGTCTTACTTGTTTGTAGATTAATCATTTAAAAAATATTTTTATTTCTTTATTTCTTTTCAATCCAAAAATGCAAAGCATTGAAGATTCGAGCTTATCACATGTCAAGAACTTTGATCAAATTGAAACACTTCCGAACTTGATTAATAGCCTATGTATGATCTATGGACCTTCCGCCAAAAAGCGAAAGGTCCAAGTCTGCAATGTGGTTGAAATAAACGAGGATAGTTAATAAGACGATGAGCCAAGGGGGCGGTCCCAGTATTCCTCGACATATTAAAGCCTGGGCAGGGCAAGGTTGTGTCGTGAAAAACAAAAAGAACAGTTCGATCCCCTGGTTTAACCATTTCCAGGCACATCTTCAATGGAAAAGAATTACAAAATCATACAGATTAAACTTTTGTTCCTGATTTTCAACTTTCCTCCCTCATAAATCAATGTCAAGTTCACCCCATACTTTCTCAACTTTGGATACAAAATCTGTAAAACACAAGCTCGACTGTTAAATTCGAGTAAAGTGGGAAGGAAACAACATCGTTAATAAGAAGCCATAGATACATACCTTCAAATGAAGGATCCATGAAGCAGGCCTGCAATACGAAACCTACCGATTAGATGATTATAACAACAAAATAGTAAAGTTTTTTATTTTTTCAATCAGAGTCCAAGATGATTCATTTTCTAAAGATGCTTGTCTAAATGAGCAATTGTTCAACTAGCGGAATGAGGTGAATAGAAAGCAAAAGATGCTGTCAGCCCAAGCTTGAGGATAAATAATGATATTTAAAATGTTAACACTTCACCGCTACTTGTGCTTTGAGGTTTTCTGTGTTGTCCTCAACTGCAAACAAATTAGCGTCCATGCTATGTGGCAATTCCATTTTACCTGCACAGAAAGATGCATTGAGTCATTTCATGTTTTCAAGAAAAGTAGTTTCCTACTTGGAATGAAAGATTAATACCTTTATCGGTCTTTGTATGGGCTGTGATATAGCTCTCTTCTAAGTATGAAGAGAATCTTGGAGGCAGATCGCGGCAGATTAATTCCACCTGATTTAAAATCTCCTGTTCCTCCGATTTTTTTTGAGAATGACTAAGCTTTACCGTAGAACTTATCTTCTGCTTCTCTTTATTAGCTTCGTCTGATGGAACTCCGTTGATATTTTCTCTGTATCGGTTTAAAAATTTTGTTTGAGGAAGACAGAGTTTGATATTTATCTTTTTTTCTTCAAATTTTGTGAAAGAATTTAAATCACTTGAAGTTAGTACCTGGTTTGAGGTTTGTATATGGCAAGAGGCTGGGAGGGAGAGGATTTATCCCATAGGATCATGCTTCTCGGGATTTCTTCTTCTGGTTTAGGGAGTTCGTCTGCTTGCAGCGTATCGTTCTCGAGCAATGAACATTCAATGGCGCCGTAATTCTATATAAAATAATTGTTTAGGCATGAGATGAATTATGAAAAGCAGAGGAAGGCTGTAGAAAGAAGAAATGAGACCTAAAATTGCACCTTTACGGCAGAGAGGAAGTCATGGGCGTGAATTGCTGTGTCGAATTGCAGCGTGAATTTCGATCTCTCGAAACCCTGAAGGAAATGATAAATTCAACCAAACTTAATACGGCGCATCGTTTCCCACTCAAGTTAAGGCATTGAATTGCAAATCTTCCATCTTCAAAGATTTTGCTTGAATATTTTTGGATAAACAGAAGAATTTTTTCCACTTCTTTCGTTTAATTCAGTGAAAAAACAAAAGGGTTGACTTTCAAATACGAAGGATTTAGGGAGATCTAGAGATTGGAGGATAACGAATTTTAGAATTTTAGACGTTTACCTTGTGCAGAGATTCCTGACTATAACAGGCAAATAGTACTCTGCTTCCCCTGACGCCGAACCTTGCCTGGCATGATGTACTCTGCGGCCATGCGAACCTTAGCCTCGAAATGAAGTGCTCCTCCTACCTCAATTGCAGCATAAATGCACATTACTTTCAGAAATGCCAAAAACGTTTGAAATTTCAATGCTTGGAGTAAGACTTTACATGTGAAAAATGAGCAATATTTATATCCAGTCAATCCTTTGAAGCAATATAACTAGTAAAATTTAACTCAAAGATGAAGTGAAACATTAAATTTTACACCGTGACGGCAACAAATTGAACCAAAAAAGTCATGCAATCGAAAAAGGATCAGAAAATTAAGCAGTTTCGGAGAAAGATCGCGGGCAAATGAAGATAATATGGAGCAGAATTGAGACGAAGAACATTATTTAACAAATTATCTAAATATCCGCTCATATTTTCCCTAAAAATCTCGTTTCTTAAAAAATTGTAAAAAATTTGAAGACGAACTTACAAGAATTTTGCCTTGTAATATAACGTGAAGTTTAGTAGCAGAGGCGGAGGTTGAGATTGCAAGAATTGCAGGACTGTTGGAGGAAATCCATGTACCATTGGCTGGAAATCGGGCCTTTTGTAGAGTTTTGAAAGGGCAAGAATTTGTGCTGTTTGTGCCCAGACGCGGCGGCGGAACAAACTGAGCAAGCTTAACTTTCCACTGACTGCCATCGCAAGCACAAGAACAACTTTCTCTAAATGTGAGCGCCATTGCTTACAAGTAAATTCTGTCTGTTTCCAAAGCCTCCTTAAAGCTCGTTTACAAAGCCTTCTACAATGCTTGTTTAAATGGTATTAGAGGCGAACGTGCTAGAAATGTAGAAGGTCGGTAATAAATAAAATTACCCAATTAAATACTAATTTACCTCAACGTGAATTCCTTTTCCGACCTTTTTTTTATTTAGTTAGTTTGCGCTATGAATCTTTTTAATTATGTTTTTGTTTTCTTATTAGCATAAACCTGTAACTCGAAATAAAATCACCATCGTTATGTTTTGCTGTTAATTTCTAAACTTAGGTGCGAAATAGGAAATACAATATTAATTTTTTTTCAGATATATTTATTAAAAAAATGACAAATCATATAAATTCTTTTTTATAATCAGGATTCTCTTTGCATTGAAAACCTTTCCTAAACACCAATACTCTGCACTTTCAAACAATAACAACAATGTTGTCTTCAAACACCATTCTCACACTATCATCATTTGCAACTTCTTTATAACATGTGCAACTACAAAAGCACACACAATCTCTAAACTAACAAGCAATATTAAAATCAAACAATCTGATACAACTTGTCATCACAATCATATGCTACTTCACATTTGACTGATCAATGTTACTTTGTAGCTGCTTGTTCACTAATACAAGGCCTTTGTTCTAGTTCATATTCAACTAGTCATATGCACCTTCTCTTTGCCATTCATAGCCTCATGTCTTTTCTTTACTATGTTCTTATGGCTCTCTTTTGTTGTCCTCAATCACTGGTTATTGAGTTTTCATTCCTTTGCATGTTCTTCACTGTTATTTAGATTTGTGTTCATTGAACATTTTTTCTATCTTCAATATTGCTTTGAACACATTCGTTTTGACCATCATGGTCTCTTTCAAGCTTGTATACCTTCTTGAATTTCACAAAATTGATCCCATCACTATTTTGATAGTGATATGTTTCCATTTTACAGTCAAGATCACTATCCTCATTGTTATACTTTACTTTGACATTTTGATCCATGGCTTTAACTTGACCTCTCTACAATACCTTCTATTAATTTTTTAGGTTTCTCCGTTGTAAAGTCTCTTGACAAGAAAATGCCTACAAATCCATCCTCTAGGATCGCACTTAGCTTTGAATTGATCTCTATGACAACATTTTAACACCATATACTCCCTCCTTAACTATTGTCATTCTTTCCAAAATGTTAAATATTTTCTTTGTTCCTTGTTCATTTAATAATCTCTACGTCACCTCTTTCTTATGCTTTGACAACATCCTTAGGACCGTTATTGCATTTCAAATGTCTATTACACTTGGATGATCTTCATTGCCACTGTCATCTAACATACTTTTCAATATCATAACTTGCTCTTCTTCTATTTTGACCAAATCAATCTTGATATTCTTTGTTCTGTCATTCATTGTTCCTTGTAACAATTTTGTCTTCATTCCATATTACTTGCTAATGACTATTTTGTTCATGTCTTTATAAACCACTTCCTTGATCATTGGATCACTTATCTTTTGTCAAGATCACCGTCTTTTCGTACTAATTGCAATATCATTATATCACTGTCATAATTGCATTTGGATCTCTATTTTGTATCATTGAGAATCATTGACTATTGTCCCTAAGCTTGTCCATTGATCTTTACCATGCAAACATATTCTTCCCATAGTCTCAATGCTCTTTACAATACTACTTTGTGTCTATGTCCATCGATTTAGTTATTTGCTGCTCTTTATCGATCATGACATGACTATGTTTTCTATTATGTTGTGCTATAATGATCACTATGCCATTGTTTTGACAAATTGAGACACTATCCCTACCATGACATTTACTATTTTATTGATCGTGCATTTTCAATATTATAGTTGGGTGTGTGCACCAAGTTGTGGACCAAAAAGGGGGGTATAAGTGGACACATTTTTCTAAAATCGGGTAAACCTGATCTTGGAACAGGGGTTTGAGGGTCATGCACTCAAAATCAGAAGATGTGTAAAAAATAAAAATTGTATTACTTTGAATCTAGTTTCTAAAGCACTAATTTTTTTTAAAAACCGATAATATTAAGAGGGTCAAATCTTACATTCACAAAAACATGTTCCTGATTTTTTTGGAAAAACATAACATAGCTATTTCTGTACGTGGTACAAAAGATATAGTTATATTTAGTATTTTTTAAATCCCTTTGGTAGGATGATAGTTAAGAGTGAGATCTAGAAGTTGTGTATTTTTTTGTAATTTTCCAATGAGTATTTTTGTTTCTGTGATTTTTTGAAGTGATCGCATCCTAAACATTTGGTACTTGTTCGTGTGCTAGGCATAACTTGCATCAAAATAATAAAAAATGAAAACTTTTTTTTTTTAAAGTGTATAGAATCAAGTGTAGAACAATAATATGTAAAATTTATTTTTAATTTGATTAAATATATCAAAATTTATTAAAACAATGGTAGACATATGTCTGTGAGGACAATCAAGACATTGGTAAAGAAAATTAAAGTTTACTATGCTAATGTTGTCTAAAAAAAATTTCTACCATCCATTTGAATCAAGTAAGGTATAAAATAGGTACTCATTATTGTCCATGCATGCAATGTATAGGAAAATCAGTATGCTCTCTCTCTCTCTCTCTCTCATATTCAGAGAGAGAGAGAGAGAGAGAGAGAGCATACCGATTTTCCTATCATTGCATGTAAGGGCTATAATGAGTGCCTATTTTATACCTTACTTGATTCAAATGGATGGAAAAAAATGTTGATTCCTAAAGATGATCATAGGTTAATAATGTGTTAGATCATCTCAATATATTTCCAACACTTTTTGAACGGAGTCAATCGGACTCTGTATGTGGAAGTTATGACTTCCAGAGTAAAGCCTATTTTAGTTTCTTCAAAACCCGCTCGGGTTATGGAGAAATTTTTACTTCTTCAAAACCCGATTGGGTTTTGAAGTAATTTTTTTCTTTTCAAAACCTGATCGGGTTTTGAAGTACTTTTTTCTTTTCAAAACCCGATCGGGTTATGACTCGGTTACCAAGCCTAGAACAATTTTGAATTTTCAATAACCCGATCGGGTTATATGAAATTTGAACTTTTTTTAAAGATGTGTCCACTTTTTTGGTTCACAACTTGGTGCACACACCCATTTCTTTCTCTCCTTTCATGTTCCTCTCATGTTTTTCCAAATAGTTGTGATACCATATGGTTCCTTATACTATCAAACTCCTACAATCTTTGAAGATACATTGCATTCGTTCAAGTTGAAACATTGTTTATCACTTGTCTTCAAGAATTCTGTCAAACCTAGGAGATATCTCAATTTAGAGATGGAATATAATAAATGCTTTGTACTCCTTATGACACACCATTCTTTATGCTCTCATTGATGCCTCTGGTGCATTATGCACCAGTGTAGATTCT
Source organism: Thuja plicata (assembly GCA_018584345.1). Classification (NCBI taxonomy): domain Eukaryota; kingdom Viridiplantae; phylum Streptophyta; class Pinopsida; order Cupressales; family Cupressaceae; genus Thuja; species Thuja plicata. The sequence goes on from MU226433.1 coordinate 4,658,340, forward strand.
TCCTTCTCCTATTGATTCCTCTTTCTCCAAACTTTCATAGATCCTTTCTTCTTCTTGAACAAGGTATCCATCTTCTTGTTGTGATTTCTAGGCGATTCTCCAAAACCACTACTACAAGAGTATGCTCTATGTCCAAGATTATTACACTTACAACACCTTAAATTTATGTCCCTTAAAAACACTCTTTCTCTAACAGATTTTGTAGACCTTCTAGTAATTAATTTACAACTTGCAACCTTATGAAAAAAGTTGTGACAACTGTAACACATTTGATCTATATTTTATTTTGGAACAAAAGGGTTTTTACTTCAAAACTCAAAGAATCCCTCATCGAAAAATTTACAAGTTCTAGCCTTATGACCATAGCCATTACACAAATTACTATAAGTGGAACCTTACTGATTGATCTTGCCAGGTAGGTTAAGATCCTACAGACTTGATGGGTCTACTTCTGCCTTTGTTAGTGACTTTGAGATGTTTATTATCAATAGAATCATCTTCTAATTTCTTCTTGTCTTCATTCTTAGGAACAAAATCATGATGACTTAGATCTATCTTGTTTCTAGGAGTTTCTCTGACCTTAAAACTCAATCCTTTTTCATACATCTATGTAGCTACAAATTCTATCTTACATATTGACATATCTCTGACTATGGAGCTTTTCCCTATCTTATATCCTAAACTAGTAAGATCTTTGGAATGTTTTTTCTTATTCAATATTTCATCTAGCATGCTCAACTTTTGAAATTTCTCCTGTTGAAATTTATAATTCTCAACTTCCTTTCTCAGAGACACTATTTCTGCTTCAAGTTTGTGACATTCATTAGTTTTGACTTCCAAATAGGATTTTTTCATATTTGCTATCCTCTTGTTCTCTTCAACCTGTGTTTTCAAATTTACAATCACTTTGTCTTTCAAGACTTGTTCTTTTAACAAAGAATTCTCCTCTTAGAAATTTATTTTTCAAGAGACAATCTCACCCTCTATAGATTTTCACACATCTCTTCCTTGTCTCTTAATTGGGTTCCCATTTCTTCTTCAACCTTTTTTCTTTATACAACTTGAACTTTAAGAAATTGAATTATGTTTTCAGTTTCATCAAGATTTTGTACTGCCACTTTATTAGTCTTATTGATTTATTGAAGGTGTACCTTAAGTTCTTGATTCTCCTATCTAGGGTTTTTAATTTTAACCAGGGTAGTAACAAGTGTTAGAGTAGTCGAGTATTGCTAATAATTAAATTAGTTAATTATTAGTTCATCTACTCTTAGCTTAAGTTAGACTTAGGAAAGTTTCCTTTTCTAAGTTGTTTCCCTTTTAGGGTTTCGGTA
>MU226433.1:4666274-4677898 GCA_018584345.1 Thuja plicata
TGCAAACCAAGAAAAAATTTCATCTCACCAATCATTGACATCTCAAATTCATTTTCTATTTCTTTAGAAAACTTCTTACTCATCTTATCATTGCCTCCAAAAATGATATCATCAACAAAAAATTCTACAATTAAGATTCCATCTTCATCAGTTCTCAAATATAAATTACTGTCTACATTACCTTTTCTGAAACCAAGATGAAGTAGATATTTGTCCAGTCTAGTATACCATGCTCTTGGTGCCTGTTTCAGTCCATATAGTGGCTTCTTTAGTCTGCAAACCATGTTTTCATCATCTATCAAAGGAAAACCATTAGGTTTCTCAATGTAAACTTCTAGATCACTATTCAAGAATGCTGACTTCACATCCATCTGATAAACCTTAAAGTCTTTATGTGCAGCATAAGCAACAAATAATCTCACAGCTTCCAATCTAGAAAGAGGAGAAAATATTTCTTCATAGTCTATGCCTTCTTGTTGTGAATAGAATTTACATACCAGTCTAACCTTGTTTCTTACCACTGGTCCTTCCTCATCCATCTTATTTATGAAAGCCCATTTAGTACCGATCATATTTTTGTTCTTAGGTCTTGGAACCAATTCCCAAGTATTATTTTTTTTTATCTGTTCAAGTTCTTCTTCCATAGCTTTATTCCAAGATTCATTTCTACACGCTTCATCAGTAGTCTTTGGTTCAACTTGAGAAATCAAACATATTTCATCTCTAGCTCTAGATCTAGTCATCATACCTTTACTTGCATCACCAATAATTTGATCTTCAGGATAGCTCTTCTTAACATACCTTAGTGTCTTCAGTGTCTCAGTAGCTTTAGTTTGTTCATCTTCAATCTCATTGTCAATCATCAAAGGTTCTTCAGGTTCAGCAGTAACCTCTTTCATTTATGTAATCTGACCACAATCATACATCCTTCCCTGAATCTGAAAATTTTCATCTATCCTCACATTGGCGCTTTCAATCAACTTTCTCAATCTCAGATTGAAACATTTATATGCTTTACTCTTAGTGGAATACCCAAGAAAAATTCCTTCATCACTTCTAGCATCAAACTTGCCTATCTCATCATCTCTCTTGATATAACATTTACTTCCACATATTCAGAAATATTTTATAATAGGTGTATGATCAAACCATAATTCATAAGGGGTCTTACTTGTACCTTCTCTGATCTGAATTTTGTTTAGGGTGTACACAACAGTCCCAACTACTTCTCTCCAGTGAACATGTGACACATTTCCTTCCATCAACATAGTCCTTGCAACATCTAATATAGTTCTATTTCTTCACTCTTTTATCCCATTCTGTTGTGGAGTTCTAGGAGCTGATGTATGTCTGTATATTCCATGCTAGTCACAGTATGAATTAAATAGATCTGATGTAAATTCACCACCTCTGTCTAATCTCAAACATTTTATCTTCAAACTAGATTCATTCTCAACTTTTTCTTTAAATAGCTTGAATTTGTCAAATGCTTCATATTTTTCTCTTAAGCATGTAACCCACATCATTCTAGAAAAGTCATCAAGAAATAGTATAAAGTACCTTTCACCATAGTATGATCTTGTTTTTGTAGAACCACATAGATATGTATGTACTAGATCCAACTGCTCTTTTGTTGAATAAGCTTTTCTTTTAAAAGTGCTTCTAGTCTGCTTCCCCATAACACACTCTCTACATATAGTGTTAGATGGCTTCACAATTTTAGGTAGATCTCTTACTGCTTTAGTCATACTTTCCTTCATAATGTTGTCAAAGTTAACATGAAAAAATCTTCTATGCCATAACCAATTGTCATCAACCTTCACAACAAAACAAGAAGCTTCAAATGTGTTCAATTTAAATACATTACCTCTAGATTTAGTATCAGATGCGATCAAGTCTCTTGCTTTACTTTTTATAGAGTGTTTCCCATCAATTAATTTCAATTGATAACCCTTGTCCACTATCTATCCAACACTCAATAGAACAAGTAATACATTGTCAGTGTTAGTCTTTCCATCCAAAGAAATAGATCCAACTCCAATAATAAGCTTAGGAGTATTGTCACCAAATCTGACAACACCACCATCATGTCTTTTCAAACTCACAAACTTTTTTATTATCTCCAGTCATATGATGTGAACAACCACTGTCTATAACCCATTCATATTTATTTTCAACACAGGATACTAAGGCTTTTTCTTCATGCATAGGTTCATCATCCTTAATAGCAATAAATCTGATTTCATCATAGTCACCATCATCATCATCAGATATACCCTCACTAGAATAATAACATTCCTTATCTTTTGAATACTTAGACTTGAAAAACTTAGGTTTGTGCTTTGAAACTCTTGTAGGACATCTAGATGCAAAATGACCAATTTTGTTACATGAAAAATATTTCAAAGGTAATTTGCCTTCAAATTTTCCCATACCTCTCTTTTCTCTTCTAGAAATCAGTGCCACAACTTCATCTAGCTTTATTTCTTCTTCCTATATCTATTCCCATTCATCAACATAGGGTCCAAGTTCTTCCCTTAGGTCATTACTACTGGTGCTTGCATTTCTGGATAAGGTCTTTTTGTTCTTGTACATGGTTGCCTTGAATGTTGACTCAACTTTAGGTAAAGTGTCTCCCAATTCTCCGACCTCAAATGCAGTTATCTTTCTAATCAACATCTCTCTGGTGAAGTTCGTTGTCAAAGGTATGATCTCCTCTATATCTTGTACTTTGTTTCTATATGTAGGTGTCAAAGATCTGAGTACCTTTTCAATCACTTCTTCCTCACTATAAGTACATCCAGAGTTTCTAATACCAGTAACCACTTCAGTAATTCTCTATTCATATGCTCTAATGTTCTTATCTTCTCTCATCTTCAGCGATTCCATCTTTGTCTTCCAATTTTGTCACTTTGCTTTCTTTGTAAACTTAACTCCAATATATAATGCTTCCAATATTGTCCAGATCTCATGTACAAAATCCAATTCCTTTACTTCAATGAATTCTCCTTCTGAAAGTGCACTGATCAAAGATTCCCTTGCAACCATATTACATGAAAATAACTTCTTCTGATCTTCAGTAGCCTTCTCTAATTCATCCTCAATCTCTATATTTTCATTCTTCTTTGTGATCATCCAGTAATCAATTCCTAGACATAGAAAATGTGTTCTCATCTTGTTCTGCCAACTGTCAAAGTTTTTAGGATCAAACTTCAGACTATCCTTCCTATAATAAGTCATTTTCGAGATCACCTCAAGCTGTTAAACTTTCTCTCTAAGGACCACAAGATCTGATACCAATTATTAGGAATAACAGTCCACAAGACAACTGAGAGGGGAAGGGGTGAATAAGTTGTAATATAGATTATTGAACTTTAAACTTTATAAACCAAATCTGCCAATGAAAATGATAACATAGTAAATGTCAACACCATAACACAATATTTGTTGTTGAGTAAAACCCATTAAAGGTAAAAACTCGGTGGGAATTAACACCCACAAATAATGTACTGAGAGTATAGTATCCTTGTTAAAATATTTAGCTCTGTTAGGAGCTTGTTACAACATTACAATACATAGTCCCTGTTAGGAGTCAAAATAAATAATAGGCTCACTGCCCAAAGAAGGTGAAAGCCATCCTCAAGGATTCACAATTCTAACAAGTGTATATATAAAATACACAATCCAGTGAACTATCTGGTAGCAACTATCTTTGCTTGGTCAGTTCCAATGAAGTATTCTTCTCATAAAATCTACTCTATATCCAGCAGTCAAACAAGCCTCACAACTTTCACTTATTTTTCTTTTCAATCTCTGTCACATATTTTCAAAAGAAAAGATCACTCATATATATCCTCTTACAATAATTCATTAGGTCAGCCAATTAAGCTTTCCTAATATACAAATAATCAATCAGGTAGGCCAATCAAGGCTTGCCAATATAAAAATAATTATATAACCCCTTGATAAGATACACACGGTACCTATAACAAGTAAACATCAAGTATAATCCATCATTTATACTTCCAGATCTGCAATCCATGCTCACAATTCATTTTACACGCTACATGTCTGAAGTCGGCCACCAAATAGGTCTTCTTCAGAATACACACCACAGATGATGTCACCAGTCATAAAAAAAAAATTGAACTCAACCCATTATTCCTGAAGGCATTATATTTTTTCATTAGTATACTTAGAGAAAAACATGATTTGCACCATCGGTTTAGTCTAAACTGACAGACATGGCACAACACTATCCAACACTAAGGTTACCCGACAAACACTGTCAAGTGTTACCCGATGACAAAAAGATAAGGATACCCAATGAAGTATCAACAGTGCTACCCAAAGAACAACAAAGAGAGGAACCCGATAGATATAGGGAACCCAATGAATAGTTCAGTTAAGGAACGCCGATAGACTGCGAGTTCAAACCGACAACCAAGAACTGACAGTCAGTTACATCCCGCAAAAAGTGGATTTGACTTTCCACGTCAGATGAATCACTAAAGTTGTATTTATAACTTCTTGATTTTCTTTTTAATCCATTATGTGTGGAGGAAGCACTGTAATCTTTATTGTTTTAATTCATTTTACTATTTTAAAAAATGCAAACTAAAGATCAAGGTCAAGTTGTAAACCTTGGATCTGAGAGTTAACATTGAAAATTGTGAATTCCAAGATAGGTCAAAAACTTGTATAAATAGGTGCTCGACCCATTAAGAATAGTTATTGTTCAATGAAGATAGTAGCCATAGAGAGAAACTAAAGACCAGACAGAGAATTCATGCAGAAGAACACAAACATATTCAAATCAATTTTCAAGAACATAACAGAGGCTACCAACAAGCAGAGAAAAGGTATTCATCAATCACTTAAGGTGATATCATTATTGTAAAAGATTTAATGGATCTGTAAATCAACAATAGTAGATTGCATACAGTGAGGTCAACATTTGTACTCATTCTAACAAGTGTAGTAGACTAATGAAATTCTTTCAAGAAAGGTGGGCTTAACCGTCCTATTGTAAATCTCATAATTGAGTGCACACTTAAATCAGTGTTGCTAAAGCTCTTAACAGAGTAGATCTTAACAGGTCTCCACCTCAATAATCCTAATAGGGTAGATCATCAGAAGTGATCAAATTGTAATCCTTAACTGGCTCCCTTCCATTCTCCAGATAGTGAAGTTTTGTGGGTGCCATCCCCACCAGAGTTTTTACTTCCTAACAAGAGTTTTCTACGATATCATATCTTGTGTCATGTGTTTTTTAATTTCATGAATGTTTCTATGGATGATTGTAAAGATTGTTAACAAACTATATCTACATAAGAAAAGAATAATAGTAATGGTTGGTAAATCAAAATTGAATGATCACTAATGATAAATTGGCTAAAGTGTTAAAAGTTTTAGAGGTACTGATTCACCCCTCCCCTCTCAGTACTACTTCCCATTAAGTCCAACAATTGGTATCAGAGCTAAGTATCTTCTTGAAAAGCTTAAAAGCTTAAGAGAAAAGATCTAACAATGGAGAAGTATAAACTTGATAAGAATATTGAGAACAAAAAGCTTGAGATAGAGATGTTCTATGAACAGTATAAAGAAGCAAGAATCAAGATGAGAGAGCTGTTGAATGAAAGAAAAGGTATGGCTACGAGGAACAATGAAGTAGACTATCAGGAAGAAGAGATTCCAGATTTCTTTAAATCTTCATGATCAAATACAAGTAATGTATCAGATACATCAAAAGAGAACATCACAAATCTAAAGGAAATCAACCTACATCTGACAGAGCAAATAAAGATGATACAAATTGGTCAAGAGACCTAGATGGTAAGAATGATTGATGTGATGAGTTCTGCCAGACAAGCTGAAACAGAAAGAACACTGGCTATTGATGATAGGAGGAAGATTTTAGAGAAACTACGGGAAAAGGAAATGGAAATTTAAAGACATGCTGAGCATCACCATGATCTCACAAATCAGATTATCCTTATGAGTCAAGAAGCAAATAGAATAAATGTGGAACTCATTGAGAGAATACAGATTATCGGTGAACTGAGAGAAGAAAATGAAAAGCTAAAGCATGAGGTTAGAATTCAGCAACAGCATAATGAGATTATCAGAAAGGATAAAGAAAAAAATAAATGAATGGATGACTTTCTTGAAGGACAACAAAGAGTCATCAACAATAGTGGTATAGGCTTTACAGAAAAAGGAGAAACATCAAGACCAAAGAATGTCTATGAAAATCCAAGACCAAGAAAGCCAAGATGCAACCACTATGGAAAGCAAGGGCACACATCAAATGCATGAAGAGGTAAAATGAAAGGTACTCCTAAATCTAAATCTACATCTTCATTCATAGGATTCTGTTATAAATGTAACAAGAAAGGACATAAGGCTTATGAATGCAAGAGAAAGATAGAAAATCCAAAGAAAGAAACCTACATGGAAAAATACTGTCCTACATGCAAGATGAATGGGACACATCTGAAGAATGCTGGAAAAAGAAAAGACAATCATGGAAGCCAAAAGGTAAAGAAGTTGCTTATCAACCAAAGACAATCGGTAATCAATATGTATGGGATTACAACACCTGGACAAACTATACAACATGTGGTAGATATGGTCACATTGCTGTAAACTGCATGAGAGCATGGACCAAAAGGTCAAGAGGCTGGTCAAACCCCGGAATGGCATGCTTACACTGTCATAAAGTTGGTCATCTCAAGAAAGATTGCAAAGACAGATTGACAGACACAAGAACACATCCCAATGGTAACACCATTGAAGATATCCGGAGGGAAAGAGACAAAATGTGGATGAAAGCTTCAAGCATTGATGAAGCTGTACCAAGCAATGCAAATGGTGACACCCAATCCAATGGATCCAGTGACACCACCAACCCCACTTGAGCTGAACAAGTAAGTATGGAACTGCACTATACCAAGTTATACTTTGCATTAGTTCCATTATATAAAATGATATATACTCAAAATCTGCACAAATCAAAGATGCATATTACTTTACTTGTTACCAATCTAAGAATACAACACCATCGGTAAACACTTACCAAAAATCATTGGTGAACACAATAATGAGTTGTTCACACTTATCAGAAATTGTTGGTCAACTAGTAAAAGTGCTAAACTGCCAATGTATCCTGATGACCGTCGATAAGAAAGAAAAATTCAAAACTCGTCATGACAGAATACTGATGTCCGTCGGTAAAATCAAAGTGGTTGACAACTACCATAAGCATCATGTCTACACCGATGTTGATTTGAAATATCCTCCCGACGAAACCCATCTTCATGTCCCGATGAGTTGGTGAGCATTTATTGCGGACTTAGGTCAAAAAGTCTATAAATAGTCAATGCGACAACTTCATTTTTCACCTGCGATTTGAAGAGAAAGCAGAGAAACATCACAAAATTAAATAGCAGAAAGTAGAAGTTTCTACAGATTGATTCAGCACACAAGGAACAAATTCCTCATCACATTCACGAATTGAAGTAAGTAACAAGGGAACCGAAAGATCTCTATCATTGTTTTGTCAAGAAAGCCCTAATTTTGAAGAAAACCCTAAATTCTTGAAAAACAATGGCAACCACTTCAAGAACTGCTAAGTTAAAGAATGAAAAGAAGAATGTGGTGAAATTGATCAAGAACAACACATGTGTAGAACCTAAATACAAAATATGTCCAGAGATTGCATCAAAACCCAATGAAGCCGACGCATTTTCAAAAATCCCGCCTATGGTTTTGCTGATTGAAGATGTTAAATCTTACATTCACTGCAAGATTACAGAGATAGGTGATTTGGAAATGGATGAAGCTTATAAGAAGCTATGTGATGCCGAAGCAAAATTGAAAGAAGAAAATAAACACCTAGAGGTCAAAGGGTTAACTAATGCCCTACATTTCCTAAGGGAATTCAAGACAGGGTGGATTGTGATAGTCTTGAGAAGGATGCATGACAACAAACTATGGCTAGACCAACCCAAGAAAATAACAAGGGATGTTCTTCATGCTGTCACTGGTTATCCGATAATCGAAAAACCTAGGGCACACAAACATCCATCCATGAAAGAAGTTACAAAGCTTACTAAAGCAGAAGGAGACAACAGAGGTCTCAAGGTTAACACAATCACCGACGATGAGTTGAAATTTGGTGCATGTGTTATTGGTTACAAAATCTTTCAGGCTAGCAGAATGAACAAAATTTCTGCAATAGTAGTAAGCACAGCTTACAAGATTGTAACAAAGGGAATTCAGATGGATCTATGTGAGATCCTACTGAAACAACATGCTAAGAATATGATCAAGATCAAATCTACAAAGAGAAACACATGTAAGTTTGGTTCACTTATTATGTGTACATTTTTCTATTTTCAAGAATATTTTCCTTCAGTAGGAAAAGTTGTATGGGACTCTACCAAACCGGCAACCCTACAAATTAGTTAACTGATTAAGTCACTAGGAGACAATTTTGAGTTTGTAATGTCTACATACTTCCTTGAGTTCAAGGAAAAGATTATGGAGAGAACTAAGATTCCTGAGAAACTAGTTGAGAAACATAGGGATGAAATATGTTTCATGGCAGATATAGACTTCACACACATCAAACCAGTTGTACCAAAAACTGCTTGGTTATCCTCATGAGACTATGAGATCAATGTTGATCTAGCTACTAGTTTAATTAAGGCACTACTCAATGAGCCGATTGATAAGAAACAACCAAGGTTTGGTACATATGAAGAGGCCAAATCCAAGATAAAACATGGCCTACAAGTCAAAAAGACTATAAACAAGAAAGATAAAATGATAAAGAATCTCAAGAGGATTCTATTAGTCACAGAGGAGGAAGAATAGGATCAACAAGAGGAAACCGATAAACAGGGTACCATCGGTGAAACACTAAAGGAAAAGAAATCAGATATAGAGGCCATTGAATCTGATGCACCTCCATCTCCACCTCCTGCTAAGAAACAAAAGACAAGAAGTCAGACTGCTACAACAGATACAACACCACTTAAGAAAGGTCAAGTAAGGACCTATCTAAGGAAGCAACCAACAAAAAGAGCAAGACAACAACTTGTCAAATCCACACCACCAAAGAAAAGAAAAAGGTTTGTCAGGACATAGGTTGACTTGGATGACACCAAGGATGATGAACCAGATGTAGTAAAGAAGAACTAAAGATACCAAATGGTAGATGAAGCTTCCAAATAAATTTCTACCCATGGTACAATGACTGATAAAAAGATCAGGCAGTGGGATACACTAAATCCAGATGATCAGAATAAGATACAGGATGCAGTCATCAAATTAATGATTAAAAACTAGTATGCCCCTACTGAATTTTTAAGTCAAATACCTGAGGAGCTAGGCAAAAGGATATACCAACAATGGTCACATGCCTTACAAATGGAAAGAGAAGCAAGAGAAACAATTCTTGTAAGATTGATGCCTTCTGAATCCAAGTTTGAAGAAATACAAGAAGTACTAAAGAAACACTCAAGTAAATTTGTAGCCAAAATAAGGGCTTACAAAGTACTATAGAGCAAGTTTATAGAATGGATTCAATGATAGAGGCCAAATGAAGACATCTCCTATATCTACTGACATAATCAAAAAGTGTTGAGAAGCAATTACTTCTCATAAGCACACCTCACAGAGAGGAGGAGTTAGATAATGCAAGTCCTCAGCATATTGCTCTGGACAATCAAGAAAGTGATGATGAGCCTAGTAACTTAAATACAGGCATGGATGATAATATCCAAGATATCACTCACTATGACTCTGAAAATGACCCAAAGAAGAAAGATGATGTGATATTTATCACACTCAAGGATCAACAAAGTCATCAAGCACTGAAAATATCAGATGATAAGATAATTGATATTACAGATGAAGAAGTGCAAGACACTTCAATCATGCACTCAAAAGTGCAAGACCCTGTAGAATCTATACAGAAAGATGAGGATGTCACTGCTGACAAGGACATTACTGATGAGCAAGACATCGATATTGACATAGCCCAAGTTACAACTCAAAGTAACATGTTTGTCCTAATAAAGGCAATAAACATACTAGAGGGCAATGAAGGATCAATTGAAAAAGAAACAAGAAAAGCCACAGACAAGGGTCAGGGAGAAGGAAAAGAAACTATAGATACACCTACAGAGCAAGTAGTAACCGATGATTAAAAGGATACTAATCAGAACAGGGAAAGGAATCAAACAAAAATAGGGGAAAAGCATTCAGAACATGGTGAAGAAGGAAAGAAGGATGACCTAACAAAGAAATCATAAGCACATTCTGTAGAAACACCCAAGGTAAATGAAGAAACGTCTTCATATAACCAACAGGTGCAAACTGAGTAGAAAACACAAGATGCTTCATCAACAAAACCTTCACCAAGTAACTCAGAGTGCACAAATGAACTAGCTATAGTAGTTCATACACATGATTCCCCTAAGATCTTAAAAAGGAAGAAAGGAAAGAACAAAAATCCAGTAACTCTGGATGAGATAACTGAGATACCAGTTTGTGATCCAAGAACATTGGATCCTACAACATTAACAAAATATGCAAATCTCTGTGAGAGGAAAGCCACTCGACAAGATGAAACAAGCGGCAAAAGAGGCCAAGGTACTTGAATTAGCAAGAGATATACTTCAACAAATTTTACTAGACACAGACATTGATCAGAAAGTTCCAATAATTGATCAACTAGTAACACTCACGAATGCAATAACATCTAAGAATACCGATGTTGAGCAAACTATGGAAGAGAGACTTGAACAAAAGTATGAATTCAAGCTCGCAGAGAAGATAAGCTAGGAAGTGGCACTCAAAAAGGTCAAGCTATCTAAATTGGTAAGTGCAATTGAACCACTTTTATCAGAAGTTGTTACCTTAATTAAGAAATTGTGCACCTTAGATCAACTCACAAAGGAGTATATCGACAAGATAGAAAAAATAGATGTTGATCTTCAGTCCAGTGCACAAAGTCTAGCCAACATAGCATAAGCACTTAAATTGCACAAACAAAAAATAATACAGGCTAGGAAGCAGAGACAAGACATTCAATTTACAGAAATGAAACACAAAGATGAAGTCAATGAGCTACAAGTTAAGCTCTTACCGACAGTTACACTGCTGCAAAAAAATATGACACAGGCAAATACACTGATTGCCACCCCTAAAATGTCTGTCCTAGATAGCATTTTTGATATGCACGCAAGACTCGAGTTGCAACATATGACACCCGAACAATTGAAAGAACAATGGGAGAAACTACTAGAAGATACCAAACTTACCCATTCTAATGTTTTTGACACATTGTAAGTTACACATCTTTGTGACACTTTTTTTGACATTTTGTAAGTTGTACATTTTTGTCATCAATATAAAACAAAGGGGGAATTTGATATGTACATCACCTCAATTAAATTGAGGAAATAATGTATAGAAAAGAAAAAATGGAAAATAATGTACATACAACAATCAAATAGTATACATGTACATATACATACACTATACCAATGCACATAGAAAGGGGGAGTCATATTATGACAAGGAAATAAACATGGTGTAATAATTTCAGTATT
>MU226433.1:4677948-4692336 GCA_018584345.1 Thuja plicata
CAAAGGGGGAGATTGAAGGCATTATATTTTTCCATTAGTATACTTAGAGAAAAACATGATCTGCACCATCGGTTTAGTCTAAACTGACAGACAGGGCACATCACTATCCAACACTAAGGTTACCCGACGAACACTGTCAAGTGTTACCCGATGACAAAAATATAAGGATACCCAACAAAGTATCAACAGTGCTACCCGATGAACAACAAAGAGAGGAACCTGATAGATACAGGGAACCCAACAAATAGTTTAGTTAAGGAATGCTGAAAGACTGCGAGTTCAAACCGACAGCCAAGAACTGATAGTCAGTTACATCCCACAAAAAGTGGATCTGACTTTCCACGTCAGATAAATCACTGAAGTTGTATTTATAACTTCTTGATTTTCTTTTTAATCCATTATGTGTGGAGGAAGCAATGTAATCTTTATTGTTTTAATTTGTTTTACTATTTTAAAACATGCAAACTAAAGATCAAGGTCAAGTTGTAAACCTTGGATCTGAGAGTTAACATTGAAAATCCTAAATTCCAAGATAGGTCAAAAACTTGTATAAATACGTGCTCGACCCATTAAGAAAAGTTGTTGTTCAATGAAGATATTAGCCACAGAGAGAAACTAAAGATCAGACAGAGAATTCATGCAAAAGAACACAAATAGAGTCAAATCAGTTTTCAAGAACATAATAGAGGCCACCGACAAGCAGAGAAAAGGTATTCATCAATCACTTAAGGTGATATCATTATTTTAAAAGCTTTAATGGATCTGTAAATCAGCAATAGTAGATTGCATATAGTCACGTCAACATTTGTACTCATTCTAACAAGTGTAGTACACTAATGAAATCCTTTCAAGAAAGGTGGGCTTAACCGTCCTATTGTAAATCTCATAACTGAGTGCACACTTAAATCAGTGTTGCTAAAGCTCTTAATAGAGTAGATCTTAACAAGTCTCCAACTCAATACTCCTAACAGGGTAGATCATCAGAAGTGATCAAATTGTAAGCCTTAACTGGCTCCCTTCCATTCTGCAGATAGTGAAGTTTTGTGGGTGTCATCCCCACCGCAGTTTTTACTTCCTAACAGGAGTTTTCTGCGATATCATATCTTGTGTCATGTGTTTGTTAATTTCATGAATGTTTCTATGGATGATTGTAATGATTGTTAACAAACTATATCTACATAAGAAAAGAATAATAGTAATGGTTGGTAAATAAAAATTGAATGATCACTAATGATAAATTGGCTAAAGTGTTAAAATTTTTAGAGGTATTGATTCACCCCTCCCCTCTCAGTACTACTTCCCATTAATTCCAACATATTCCAATATATGTCGGTTGTCCACCAGTAAGCTCGCTTGATTTGAGATATCTTCGCTAGAAAGATATACCTGAAACACAGAGACCTACTCTGTTCAGTATCATAGTTACAGTCCAAAAACCAGTCTTCACCAAATCACTTGTAACATCTGCAATATGCAACATAAATCCAAGCAACCTTAGGAATAAGGTAAACACACATCCTTCTGCATAAATCCAACTTTGAAGGTTCTGAATCATTCGCACAATGTCCATACACTTCTTCCAGTAAAGTAACTAGTTTGTCTTCTCCACAGAAACATATGTTGACATCAGTGGAAAAACATGAATATCAATAGTATGACTAGTACCCAAAACTGATATCATCCAACATTATGCATAAATTCAACACTCAAATATGTTTCTACATTGAATTTCTTCATGAACACACACACACACACACACACACACACACACACACACACACACACATGTTGCTGGAGAAAATCAGTCAAGAAACAACACTGTTTATATCATCTTAGCTGCCATCAATGAAAAACTAATGCCAATATTATGTATGAACTAATATATTATAATTTTGGGTTGTAGAACACCTTTTACCATAATCACCAATTTATTTTGAGGGACATCTTGAAAAAGGTGGAAAATAACCTTAGACTCCTCACCACCCAAAACATGGAAAATATTGACTTGATTAGGATGTTCAAAGGTTTTGGTTCAGGAAAGGAGAGCATTAGGGATATGATTCTCTTTCTCCAAAGTAGCTTCATGAGTAAGACAACTTTAGGAGAGGGACACCCATAACTCATTCATGCTTCATATCTTGAGGGAAGGTCATTGAAATGAATAGAAGGCAAAGTGTACGTAAGGTAATTAAAAACCATATCACTCTCCTATATGAAAATATCATCCTCTTTTACCAAGGTACCCTCATAGGGGAGACACCTATGAAGATAATAATCAACACCATCCTCTAATAGTTCATCCAAAATAGGGAAAACATTGAGAGAAGTGTTATCTTTTTGCACCAATATTTCTTCATGGATGGGAAGGTCCATAGTAGAGAATAATGAAATTAATCTATAGAATATGTGCATTGCAAAACTAATCTAATTGAAAACACAATGAATACATGAGAAAAATACATGAAACACTATGGAAGTTTTATCTCCATTTTCATTAATGTAAATGGATAAACAATAAATAAATTAAATGTAACAATACAAGTGACAAACTTACTAATTATATGCATATAAAGTAGATCTAGACATCCAAATCTGAAATGAGATGTAAGGATTCAAGTTCACCAAAATGTAATGAAGGAAATAACGTTCACTAGGATGCATGAACAAATGAGAAACCTTGGTCCTATCTTTTCTTACATTGAAAGCTCAATGATCTAGTAGGTTTAAAGAGGTTCAAACAGTAAGTGGATGCAATGATTCTTCATTGTTATTTAAGATGACTATATAATTAAAATTGGAAAATGCAAGGTGGAAATGGAGATGCAAGATCTAGGGCTTGGTAGAGAGAGAGATACTTTCTACAAGAATAAAAATTTAATAGAATAAGAACCCAAATTTGATACCAGATCTAGGAATCCAAAATAATGACTAACATGTGATTCAAATTTTAGTCTAAAATGGAAAGAACAAGACAACTTGTAACCCACTCACAGAAAAGGGGAACATGTTGTGGAAAGGGATTTTCCTAAGTCAAACCCATTATTTGGAATCAACCGTGAAATTCAATTGAAAAATATTTGAAATGAAAGCACGCTTTTAGAAAGCGGAGGCTAGATCTAAAAAATAAGATTTCTTATACTGTGGTGATGCAATGCTTTTATAATAACATCACAAGTGTTTCAATGTAATAACATGAGTCCACAAACACCTAATAGGAGATCATAAAAATTGTTCTTGCATAATGATTGTTGAAGCTTGCCATAATGAATGCTTGAGATGCTTGAATACTTGATTGCTCCTTAAATGCTTGATTGAATTAGTGGATTGATAATGGATAGTGGGTAAATTATGTATGCCAAAATGAGGGAGGTATCTTTTCTTTTATATCTCTCATAGCCATTTTGGGGCTCTAAACTCGAAGGAGGCCAATGCAAGTTTGAACATCCCGCTAAAATCAAATGAAAATTCTTTAAT
Source organism: Thuja plicata (assembly GCA_018584345.1). Lineage (NCBI taxonomy): Eukaryota > Viridiplantae > Streptophyta > Pinopsida > Cupressales > Cupressaceae > Thuja > Thuja plicata. The sequence goes on from MU226433.1 coordinate 4,681,423, forward strand.
TTGAATTTGGGCCCCACATAATTAGCAAGGAACGAGGCACCTCAGAGGGTATGAGGCAAAATTTTCCCCAAACCCTCAAAGTTTCCCTGCTCTACCTAATCAGGGCTCAAATTTAAATCAAGGGTTCGTTAGGACATGAGGATGCCCAAAACATGTGCAAAATTGAGGTTAAATAAGAAAAACTATATGAAATAAGCCACACATGATAATGGGGCCTATGTATGCAAATGATATGATAAAAAAAGAGAAATAATTAAAGGGGCACACCCATAATTAAGGGCCATCATTAAAGTTTGACAATATCAAATTAATAAAGGGGCTATATTTTGAATTAATTAAATGTCATTAAGGTTTTAATTAAAGAGGAACTCCCAAAATTAAAGGGGGCCACAATGTAAATTAAATTAATAAAATGATAAATATTTAAATATTAATTAATTAAATATATAAGAACAAGGCTAATTAATCCAAGTAAGCCTTGGACACTAAAATGGGGCCTACATAAGGACCAAAATTGTACTTCTTACAGTTTAGGATGCTACCAAATATAAATAATATGAATACCACAATACAATGATTTACATGGGGAAAACCCTTTCGAAAGAAAAACCCCACAATCCAAATGCTGCCCAATATATTATTTAGAAATCAATAAAATACTACATTATACTTACAAAGAAAGATGATCACATGAGTATCACCAACCAAATATTTAGAGGTAATTTAATGATTGTAATATTCTCACACAAAACCTCTATCTCACACACCTAATATATAGAGATGCAATACATGAAATCATCAAATGGTATTACAAGACCATGGGCTAAAAACCACCTGAAAAGTGGTTCCCATCTTATCTCCAACCTAAAATTATATATAATGTGTAAAAACATACATCAACATGTGTAATTCCCCTTTATAGCTCATTTATGTGTTCAACAAGTTTTAAGATTTCCTATTTTGGGAGACCCAACTTCTGGAGGCCATAAATTATGAGTTGGATGTCTAATTGATGAATCATTTGAATCCCAAGAAATATTGTGACATGCTCTATCAATTTATAACTAGCTATACTATTAATAGACACTTTCTATCCATATAGGAACTTGTGATATGTTATAATGATTCAAATGTGTAGTGGTTTATTCAAACTCATTAACTCATGTTTCATGAGTAGGAGTTCGCAAGAACAATCCATCTCTCATGATAATGAATGGAGAACTTAGCACTCATTACACCTAGGTGAGGCTCACAGAGGTGAAGCACTAAGACTTCTTAGGAGGTCACCCATCCCAATATTGCTCCAACTCAAGCACGCTTAACAGGGGTTCTTGTGAAGCCCCACTCATGAAACATAGGTCAATGAGTTTGACTCAAAAACTATATAGTTGAACCCTGATAGCAATATCACAATTTGGATTTCTATGGAAAATACCTCCTACTTACCAATTGATAAGATTACGAGGATTTATAAGGAATGGTTCATAAGGCACAACACTTGCTGAAAGTTTTGCAAATGGGGTTGCTAGCAAAGTGGACTTAACCATGGAGGAAACTGTGTAGTTAAGTGTGCTTGAGTTGGAGTAGAATTGGGATGGCTGACCTCCTGGGAAGTACCGATTCTTGAACTTTGTGAGCATCACCTATATGCAATGAGTGCTAAGTGTTCCATTCATTCTCATGAGAGATGGGTTCTTTTTAACCCCTACTCATGAAACATGGGTCAATAAGTTTGACTCAAAAACAACATTGTTGAATCCTGATAACAATATTACAGTTTGAATTGATGGGGGAAATATCTCCTACTTATAAATTGATAAGCTTAAGGGTATTTATAATGAATGGTTCATAAGGCCCACCACTTTTTTAAGGTTTTGCAAATTGATTTTAAAGCAAAGTGGGCTTAACCATGGAGGAAACTTCATAGTTAAGTATGCTTGAGCCAGACTAGTATTGTGATGGGTAACCTCCCAAGAAGTCCCTATGCTCCACCTCTGTGAGCATCACCTAGATTCATTGAGTGCTAAGTGTTCCATTCATTCTCATGATAGATGAGTTCTTTTGAACCCCTACTCATGAAACATGGGTCGATGAGTTCTTTTGAACCCCTACTCATGAAACATGGGTCGATGAGTTTAACTCAAAAACTACATAGTTGAATCCTGATAACAATATCACAATTTGACTTTCCATAGAAAATATCTCCTACTTATCATATAGGAACCTCTAAGACCTTTAAAATTGAATTTGTAAAATTTCTTCGACAACTTCAAAAATGGAAAATTTATTACCTTTAAATCTAGACATGATATTGCAGCAATTTTTTTTTGGCATCCCGTCTGTAACTTTGGGGAAAGTTAATGAAAAATCTGTGCTCAAATGTAAACTTACCATCAATAGTAAAGTTATGTCAATGCAAGGTTGAGACACTTTTTTCTATAAATCTCCCACTTTTTGAACACCTTGCAAGAGAAAAGGGCATATCTACACCATAGTTTAATTGCTAGGGGCGAATAGGCCCATAAAATACAAACACCACCTAAACTTCTCTATGCTCACACCCTTAGTTAATATTGAATTGACATCATCAATGTATCTAACTCAACTAGCTTCACCCTACCATCCTTGACCATATCTTTGAAAAAATGATACTAAACATCAATGAGCTTGGTCTTGGCATGAAATTTTTGGTTCTTAGCTAAGAATATCACCAACTGGCTTTCACAATAATTTTTCATTACTTCTATTTTTATTCCAATATGTGAATGTAGTCTCTTAATCCAAATGATTTCTTTCCAAGCATGAGTATCTCTCGTATAATCAAATTTAATAGTGGTCAAAGTAATCACATCCTATTTCTTAGTCATCCAACTCATTGCACCACCAAACAATATAAACACATAAGCAAAAATGGATCTTCTACTATCATTATCACCTGCTCAATTTGAATCCACATAACTATGAATATCAAGGGAAATTTTGTCTCCTATCATATTATCATAAATATAAAAAGAATACTATTAGGTACCCTTCAAATACTTGAAGACTCTTTTAACTTTATCCCAATGAACTCTACCAGGATTATACATATATCTGGAAAGAACTCCTAGTGTTTGGCCAATGTCTAGTCTATTACAGATTGTAGCATACATCAAACTTACAATTGCAATTTGGTAAGGTAATCTACTAAAGTCTTCCATGTTTTATGGGGATGTAGCACAATTTGAAATAGACAAGTTTGTTCCAATTGTAAAAGGAACACATAATGGTCTAAAATATTACATGTTGAGCCTCTGTAAAATTTAGTTCACATGCTTACTATGGCCTATCCATAACTTTATTGTGTACTCTATCCCTTATAATTATCATCCAAGGAATTTTCTTAGTTGCAACTTGAAGATTTTTCTTTTCAAATTTAGTAACAAGTTGAGAATTTATTTCTAAAATCATACATTTCTCTTTACTACTGAATAATATATCATTAACATATAATGCAATGTACATGAAATTTATAAACCAAATTACTTTTACCTTTTAGCAGATAATGCTCTGGCCATGTCATCTAAATATCCTCCTCTAAATCACCATGAAGGAAATCATTTTTCATATCCATTTTCTCAACCTCTAAATCATAAGAAATAATATTAGAAAGAGAAAATCTAATGTAAAACATTTTTGCAACATGATAAAATATCTCACCATAATCAATACCCTCAACCTGAGAGTAGCCTTTCACAACCAACCTTTCTTTATACTTCAAAAATGACTCCATATAAACCAATCTTTTTCTTGAGCACCCATTTGTAACCAACAAATTTTCTTCCTTCAGGCGATGATACAAGATCTCTTGTTTCATTCTTTTTCAAAGAAACCATTTCTTCATCCACAACAATTTCCTAGGATTCTACATCATTCATACCCCATGCCTCTTCCATAGATCTAGGTTCATCCACACTAGCATTTAAAGCATATATAAATGTCTAATCATCAGGTGAATATATTTCAAGTGGTTGTTTATGCATTGTAGACCTTTGAAAAACACGAGTTTGAGGTTCTTACTCCTCTTCAAAAAATTCAAAGGTAAATCAACTCTTCTCAATCTCGTGTCTACCCAGGAGTGTTGATTCAAATTTATCAAGTGTAGAAGGGAGTTGAATCACATCTTCCTTTTGAATTTATTTTAGTTGCAACGTAACATGAGAGTTAGTTTCTCTAATAATAAAATTTCTAGTATGTATCACCTTCTATGAATTAGGGTCCCAAAGCTTGTATCCTTTCACACTAAAAAGTTGTATCTAATAAAGATACATTTCACAACCTTGTTCTCCAACTTTGTTTACTTAATTTTTTGGCACATATGCATATGCCTTGGAGCCAAAAACTCTAAGATGTATCAATGAAGGCTTATGACCTGACCATGCCTCCATAGGTATTTTACCAACAAACGTTGATGTAGAAGACCTCTTAATTAGGTATAAAGTAGTAGGAACAATTTCAACCCAAAATTTTTGTTCTAGATTAGCACCACTCAACATTAGCCTTTTCCACCAGTGTCACATTCATTATTTTTGTAACTCCATTCTAATGTGGAGAATATGGAGTTATCTTTTGTTTATGAATGCCACAATATTTATAGAATTTATCAAAATCATTAGAGAGAAAATGACTACCATTATCAATTCTCAAACATTTTATTTTCTTTCTAGTTTACAATTCAACCATTACTTTAAATTATTTTTATCGATTGAAAACTTTAGATTTACCTTGTATAAAATATACCCATGTCCTTATGCTATAATCATCAATAAATAAAACAAAATATGTGGATTTTTCAATGGAAGGAACACCTACAAGACCACACACATCATAATGAAAAAGATCCAACACACCAAAATATTTATGAGAACTTGTATATAAATGAACGTAGTTTGATTTTCATAAATGAAATTCTCACAGATAAAAAGTTAAGATTACAATCATTTAAACCTTCAACAAAGTTTTTATTTTTCAAGGCCCTTAGATCCATCTCTTCAATGTGAGCAAGTCTCTAGCACGCCATAACATAGTCTTATATGTAGGTACCTTTGAGTCAAAAGAAAATAAAACACCCTTAGGTATCAAAAATCCATGATCATTTGTTGAAGGTGAAACTCTCACCTTTTCCAGTGAAGTATTTGTAGATTTGGTCTTCACAAATAACACTATTAGACTAACTAGTGTATGCATCTAGCTTATACAATGTGCCAATTTTGACACCTCTATCAATCACCATAACATATCTCGCCATTTTTCATCCTGCATCATAAAAGACTACCTGCATACCCAAATCTATTAGTTTGCTCATTGATACTTTTTTTTAAAATTTTTAGACCAAAGAGATACAACAAAACATTAATCCTTCTTATTCTACCATAAAGAAACTTGATTCTAAATTTACTATAAAAAACAATATTTAAATAAGAATTATCACCCAAGTACACCTTACCTCCATCAAATTCTTCATATTCAAAAAATTAATCTTTATTAGAGGTCATAAAAATATGCACTTGAGTTAGTTAACCAAACATCATCACATGCATGAGTGGCCAAAGCTACAATGAATGAATGACTATCTTCCTTCTCAGACTTAGAATAAGAATCAATTTTTTTTCCATCTTCCTTTTTCTTTGTAGTCCTTATGGATGCGTTCGAACTTACCGCATTCCAAAAAACAACTTTGGGTTTCTTGGAGATGTGGATCTCCCCAAGATTTGGATTTATTATGCTTCTCATTCTTCTCATCTTTTTTCCTTAGGTATTCCACAGATAAATAGGGCCTCCTTAGCACTTATGGATACCTTCCTCGTCTTTTCATAAACCTAAAAGAATCCACCACATCTTCAATCTTCAAAATAACAAAAGTATTGTTGATGGACATAACAAAAGAATCTTATGAATTGGGAAAATAACAAAGTAATATATCACATTTCTCTTACTAATCTATCTTGACACCAAATGATTCCAATTGAGTCATCAACATATTGAATTCTTTTAGGTGGTATGTAATTTTTCCAATCTCCTTTATTCTCAAAGAATATAGTTTCTTCCTCGAGAAAAGCTTATTTACTAAAGATTTGTCGTGATACATCTCACCAATAATTTTCCATAGTTTACTTGAAGAGGTCTTTTATGGACATTGATCAAAATAGAATCTGTGAAGCACACTTTAATTAGGCCCTTGGTTTTTTAGTCCATAGCATTGTATTTAGCAGCTTCAGTTTGATCCATAGGTCTCAATACATTCTCATCAACAACATCCAACATATTTCAATCTATTAACAGATCCTTTATCTTCGGCTTCTACATTTCAAAATTACTTCTAGAAAATTTCTCCACCTCTTTTCTCTCTAACAAAATTTCCATTTGAAAATTCTTAAATAACACAATCATAAAGCATTTTCTACATGAGCCCCCCCCCCCTCAAATCTCCAATTAGTTCATAAAACCCAACAACCCACAATTGAAACCAAAGGCAATCAAACTTTGATACCACTTGTAAGGAAATTAAGTTAGCAGAACAACTTACTATACTAATCTTGAGAAGAGAGTTATGAAAATTATTTTCCAAATTTTTACAATAGCAACAAAAACTTAATAAAAATAAACATAAATAGCATGCATAACACAACACAACGATTAATCTGGAGAAATCCCTTTTGGGAAAAACCCCCTACACTCCAAAATCTACCTAATATAGTATTCATAAATCAACAATGAATTAGAATATACTTGTAGAGAAAGCTTCTTATAGGAGTATCACTAATTAGAGATCCATAGGTAATTCAACAACTAGCAGATTCTTACACAAAACCTTATCTCACATAGCTAATATAGAGGAGATGCAATACATGAAACTGTCAAATGGTATTACAAAACCACGAGCTAAAATCATCTTGAAAAGTGGCACCAATCTTATCTCCAACCTAAGTTGCCACATGATGTGTCAGATTACACATCAACATGTGTATCTCTCTTTTACCAGTCATTTATGTATTTAACTTTCACATTTCCTATTTCAAGAGACCCAAATTTCAGAGGCCGTAACTTTTGAACTAGGTGTCTGATTGACAAATTGTTTGAAGCGACAAAAAGCTCATGATATGATCTATAAAGATATAGATAACTACACTAGAAAAATACACTTTTATTCTATTTAAGAAACTCTAAGGCCTTTAAAATTTTCTCTATAAAATTTCTTTGACAACTTAAAAAATGAAAACTTTAATATCTTCATATCTAGACATGATCTTGCAACAAAAAATTTACCAACATCCTTATATAGCCCATCCGAAGCTTTTGAAATTTTTTAGGAAAAATATGTGCTCAAATGTAAACTTACTATGAATAGTAACCTTATGTAAATGCAAGGTTGAGAATCCATTTTCCTAACAGACATAAAATCTTAAAAATGACACTCTTATAGGGTAAGCTTAGAAAAATGAAGATGTGAGGGTAAATATGATTGTACCTATTAATAAACTTGGATCATTTTTGTATAACAATCACTATTTGGATGGTAATTATAAGATATAAATGCAAGTGTCAAATTTTATAATATCTTAATCATAAAAAATATTATTAGAGCACTAAACACTTGAGAAGCTTGATTGTAATTTTAAAAAAAATATATTAAAGCTAATTAGTATCCACCTTTTCTCATTTTACTCTAGCTCATAAAAGTTTTTATATTACAACTTAAATGACATGAACATTAAAAAGGATTAATTTGAACTTACAATTAAAAATAAGGGTGGGACAAGTGACATAAGCACAAAATATATGAAATTGTAGAAATAAATTCATAGAAAATGTTATGTTTTTATACGCATCTCAATTGGAAGGTGTGTCTGTGTTGATTTGTATGGTTGTATTTTGGAAAGTGTTAAATGTTATTGTATTTTATCAGCTAATACAAGAACATCAAGATCAATATATTTAAAATTGAATAATTAATGGATGGGTATGGATAGACACACATTTAGAATTGACTAAAAATTAGTATTTTATTGTTATTTCTTTTTCCTATCAAGCCTGACACCATTTTTTATTTTTTGATGCAATTGTAGGGGTCCATTATAGGGCTTTAACCCAATAACTATAACTACAAAGAGATAACTAATACGACCAAGATAGGTCCTAAAGCATCCCCAACTAGGATTTAGTAAGCTACAAAAAACCAACCACTAAAAATACATATAGAATAATTCAAACCAATCCTTTTTCCCATGAGCAAAAATGATCCTATGGCCAATAGAGATTGTTTCTTTTGTGTATCTTTTACGTTGTTAACAAGAGTCCATCCCACTATTTCATCCTCTTTCTCATTATCATAAGAAATAAGAGAGGAAGAAAAATATTGTTTGATTGTATCTAAAAGAGAGTTTGAAATGTTTTCACATGTACCCCATTCATCCACATGAGATATATCTAAAGGCCATGACATTGTTCTATATCTAAAAGGGAAGGAATAAGAGGGTGAACACAAATATTAGAAAATCTATATTTCTCACTAGACACCTTACCCCTTTTATTGAAGTTTTCAAATAAGGAGAAGGCTTTGGGATAATTATTGTTCTAAAGGAAGCATGTACCACATAATCACAACTACAAGGCAATTGAGGGAACTTCTATCTAACTACCTTATGCAATATATAAACTTCCACTAGAACAACAATAAGAGATCTAGTGAAATATATAGAGGTTAGGAGATGTTTGACAAATTTTGAAGGATCCAATATAGATATGCACCCTTCCACCAAGAAGCCCACTTGGAGCCATATTTTATATAATATCCCTTTAACCCACATTTTATATAATAGACCTTTAAGCCACATTTCATCTAATGGACCATTTAAAATGTCTAGCTTAGCTTGAATCCTTATTGTTAGAATAACTGATGGGGGGGGGGGGGGGGGGGGGAANGAATCAGTGGCCTCAAAAATTAATCCAATAATCCAACCAAAACTTATATCATGAATATAAAACCTCTAGTTATCTTCAGTCCTACAAGATGTATGCCTTGTGTGAATCTAACATATATATATTGCTCAGTGATTATACTATTTATCCTTTTCTTAAGCTTTACCGAATAACATTTTATCTTATTCTAGCCTTTACCAAATATCAGTAAATAACTTAGTGTTTACCGATCAATCCTGTTTTAGTAATGTGTAAAGAAAAACATCAAAGAAATGAACCATATACACATTTGACACATGGATTTTTAACGTGGAAACCCTATTAAGGGAAAAATCACTTGGGACCGGTAACCCAAAATTTTCACTCTTTTGAAATGAGCTCGATGAAGAGCCAACCCTGTTAAAGGTTATAAACACACTGTTAAGAGCGACCTTGTTAGAGGATTTAAAACTAACAGTTTATCACTTGACCTAGAATTCACTATGATTTCAACATGAAAACCTTTTGATACTCCTTGGGATGTATCTCAATATATAAAGGATGGTTAAATCCTACTCGGTTAAGAGATTTTTTGAATCAATGGTTAAACTGAAACAGTATATGATTTGTTCATAAATACAACTTAATCTTCCCGATGTCCAGTTCTATTGTAAGTCCATAATACCTCTTTTGATCAATGTTCTCTTCAATTCCTTTTCTCCACTTCTTTCTGTTCAGTGTCTGCAGAATTCTTGGCTCTGTTCTTCAGCCTGTATGATTATATCTGCATGAAGACTTCTATCTTCACCAAAATTATATTCAACATTCCTCTTCTTTCATAATGAATTACTTGTCTCTTTATAGACATGATTCTACCGTTTAATCTCTTTGTCTTTCTTGTTCTTGGCGTAGATTCTTTCTTGATCCGCAAGTCTCACCATGCATAGCTTTAATCTTTAAAGCCTTGCTTTAGTTTTATCCCATACATTTCTCCTTGACAACTGGGAATAAAACTAGCTTTAAAACTTCAGTTCAACTAGTCGATAAAAAAAAAAAGTAATCAATCAGTTAACTCTATCTTTAGCTCCTGCCAGCTATGTATTTTTTCATTTTCCTAACTCTAGTTCTCATCGGTCAACACTTTAGTTGTGCTTGGTGACTACCGCAGATATCACTTACTTGAGTAACATTGTTCGTCGGTTAACACTATGAACTTTTGTGCTCAGGGTTCACTGTATGTTAGGGTTTACTGTCACTCGGTGTATATGATTACTGGCGACAAAAATTTGTATCTTTATATCTTTAAGTATTGTGACAATATGTGTATGAGAAATCATACCTTATCAAGTTGACATCAATGACAATACAATACATTAACTAATTTAATGTCTTGCATTTACTTTCTGAAGCTTGGTGATCATCAACTTGTCATCTTCAAACATTAAATCAGTTATAGTTCATCAATCTCTCCCTTTGGCATTTGATGGCAATATACTACCAATACAATATGAAATATATCAGTTGTAGTTAATCAATCTCTCCCAAAATATTTTTTCTATAACAAATACAAATATTTGACTCTCGATAAGGTCTTCTAGCTTAGATTTGATTCTTGTAGAGTACTTTTCTCCTTCATTCCCTTCACTGGATAGATGTAGCAATTTTGTCTTCTTCCTTTGTTGTAGAATCTCCTCTCCCTTTTCTAGATAGATATGCAGTGTGAACTTTCTCCAATTCTCTTCATTTTATGGATGGTTGCTTCTTTGAATCTTTCTCTCCCTTATGGATATTTATTTTCTCTTCCTTTGGATGATCATGAGATATATTTCATATGGATATAATCTCTCTCCCACTAGTACAAAAACAACAATATATGACCAAATAAACTACCAAAAATTGTAGATAAATGACTAAATTTGGTCACGTGACCAGTGGTAGTTTATTGCCGGTCATTTATCTCGTGACCAAATTTATGAC
>MU226433.1:4692436-4704724 GCA_018584345.1 Thuja plicata
TGAACCAAGAGCACCAAATTGAAATTTGAGGTTCATTTTAGGTACCTAAATTGAAATATTTGGTCATTTATTTGGTCATTTTGCCTGATGACCAAATTGGTCATTTTACCCGATGACCAAATTGGTCATTTATTTAGTCATTTTACCTGATGACCAGATTGGTCATTTATTTAGTCATTTATTTAGACATTTATTTAGTCATTTTAGTAGTGATTTTACCCGATGACCAAATTGGTCATTTATTTAGTCATTTATATTTGTGAATTGCAAAAAATGGGTAGAACATGATCAGTTTTAGTCATGTGACTAAAAATTTTAGTCACATGACTAAAAGTTTTAGTCACTTGGTCATTTATTGCCCAAATTCTACTAGTGTCCCTTTGACATCAATGCCAAACATATAATATCTCTCTCCCTAATATATTCCTTGAATTTCCTCTCCATCAACAATTTAGCTCTGTAGTAGCCAAAACATTTTCTAGTGTCCGGTTATGATAAGTACCTTCCCATGTACTGTTATATCTTTGCAGTCCATTTCTTTGCTTGCATCAACATGATTGATCTTCTGATAATGGGTAGGCTGATGCATCCTTCTAGTCAGCTTAGTGACTAGTAGACAAGGGTCAGACCCCTAGTCTTTTCCTCAGGTACTCAAAATTATCTTTTGGTAATGCCTTTGTGAATATGTCTGCTAATTTTTCTTTGGAGTGTACATATTCTAGTAGCACCTCTTTCTCTTGCACTTGTTCCCTCAAGTAATGATACTTGATAGTAATATGCTTTGTCTTAGCATGCGTTATAGGGTTCTTTGAAATGTTTATTGCACTAGTATTATCACAATAGCTAATTATTGGTTCAAGAATGTCCATGTTCATGCCTTTCAATAATTGCTTGATCCATGCAATGTTAGAGAAATTTGTAGCAGAAGCCACATATTCTTCTTTTGCAGTTGATTGAGAGATGCATCCTTTCTTTTTACTTATCCATGTGACAAGTCTGTCACCATAAAGAATGCTCCTCATGTTGTGCTCTTCCTGTCATATATGTTTCTAGTCCAATCAACATCTATATAGGCTTGAATCTTAAATTTTCCTTCTTGTATTATACCACAAACCATAGTCTTCGGTATTCTTTAGATATCTCAGAATTATTTTGACAACAATCTTGTGTGATTCCTTGGGATTAGCAGAGAATCTTGCAACTATTACCATCTGCATGTGCTATATCTGGTCTTGTGTGTACAACATACATTATCTTTCCAATCATAGATCTATATAAGGTCTGATTTCCCTCGGTTGACTTGTCTTCCTTTGTTAGTTTGAATCTGGTTTCCATAGGTGTTCCAACTGATTTGGAGTCTTCCATATTGAATATCTTCAGCACTTCTTTGATGTATTTGGATTGTGTGATTTAGATGCATGTATCCTGTTGTAGAATCTATAGACCAAGAAATAATTTGATCTCTCCAAACATTGACATCTCAAACTCTTTTCCCATTTAATCGGCGAATGATTTTCATAGCATATCATTGCCTCCAAATATGATATCATCAACAAATATTTCATCAATCAAGATCTTATCATTAGTATCTCCTTTTAAATATAGAATATTGTTATCACTTGTTATTATAAATCCAATACTTATGAGATAAGAGTGAAGTATTTCATACCATGCTCTTAGTGCTTGTTTCAATCCATACAAGGCTTTGTGTAGTCTACATACCATGTTCCTCTTGTTAGGATCAACAAACCCTTTAATTTGTTCAATGTATACCTATTCTTCTAGAATTCCACTCAGAAATGCAGATTTGACATACATTTGGTATACCTTGAATCCTTTTAAAATAGCATAAGAAAGTAGAATTCTTACTCATTCTATTCTAGCAACGGGTGCAAAGGTTTCTCCATAGTCAATAACTTCTTTTTGTGCATACCCTTTGCATACTAATCTTACTTTGTTCCTTGTGACTTCTCCATTCTCATTCAGTTTGTTTCTGAATATCCATTTGGTCCACATGACATTCTTTTCACTCAGTCTAGGTACTAATGTCCATGTCTTGTTTCTTCTCAATTTGTTCAATCTCTTCATTCATTACACTAACCCATTCCTGATTCTCAAGTGCAGTATTAATAGATTTAGCCTCAAAGTCACAAATCAAACATGTGTTCAGTGACTTACTTCTTGTTCTCATTCCAGCCTTTTTGTCTCCTATGATCTGGTTCTATGGATGGTGTCTTCTGACATACTTGGCAAGTATAGGTTCATATATCTATACATCATTTTGATCATCATTTTGATCTTCATCATCGCTCGGTTCAGCATTGCGAGCATCTTCCTGATTTTTGGTGTTTGCAGCCTGAAGCTCGGGTGCATTATTTTTTCGCTCGGTAGCGATACACTATTTCTTGGGAAAAGTGTCAAGTTCTTCATTGTAGACAAATCTGTTGTAGTTTTTAGTTCCTTTTTGCTTTCCTCATCATTTTTCTCAGCAAATTCATCCACTTTGACATTTGCACTTTCAATGATTTTGTTAGAGGATATGTTAAGACATTTATAAGGTTTACTTTTGGTAGAATAACCTATAAATATTCCTTCATCACCTTTGGAGTCAAGTTTTCCATCTCTATCATCTTTCAATATATAAAATTGACTTCCAAAAATTCTAAAGTAACTTACATTAGGTGTGTATCCATACCATAGCTCATAGGGTGTCTTATTGGTGTCTTTACTCAATTGAACTCAGTTTAATGTATAGACATTAGTGCTTACAACTTCTCTCTAGAATGTTTCTATGATGCCTTTCTCAATCATCAATGTTTTGGCACAATCAACAATTGATCTGTATCTCCTCTCAACAATCCCATTTTGTTGTGGTGTTCTTAGTGTAGAAACTTGTCTTTGAATTCCATGCTCATTACAAAACTTAGTGAATTCATCAGAAATAAATATCCTCCTCTATATGATCTCAGACATTTAAGTTCTTTTCCACTTTGTTTTTCAACAATAGCTTTATATCATTTGAACATCTTAAATGCTTCTGATTTTTGTTTTAAGAACATAAAAATCATCATTCTAGAATAGTCATCAACAAATAGAATGAACTATCTATTGAAGACATTATATTTTGTCATTAGTATATGCAAGGAAAAACATGATAAAAACCATCGGTTTATACTACACCGACAGACAGAGCACAACACTACCCGACGCCATGGTTACCGATATTGCTAAGTACAAAGCATCCTGACGCAACACTATTCAGTGTTACTCGATGATAGATAAGACAAAGGAACCCGACGAGCAACCAATAGTGCAACCCAACGAAATAGTCAAGAGTGGAACCCGATAGATCAAGGGAACCTGATGAACAGTTCAAAGAAGGAACACCAATAGACTTTCAGTTCACATCGACAATCAGATACCGAAAGTCAGTTACATCCCACAAAAATTGGATCTGACTCCCACGTCAGATAAATCACTTAAGTTTTATATTTAGCTTCTTGATTTGTTTTAAATCCATTATGTGAGGGAAAACCAATGTAATTATTATTGTTTTTATCATTCCAACTAGTTTAAAACATGCAAACTAAAGGATCAAGGTCAAGTTATATACCTTGGATCTAGAGTTAACATTGTAATGCATGATTCTAAAATAGGTCAAAAGAACTTGTATAAATATATGCTCAATCAATTATGAACATGTTGTTCGATGATGATTTTAGCCTCTGAGAGCATCTAAGGTTTAGACAAGAGAATTCATGCAGGAGCACAGACAAAGATCAAATCAGTTTTCAAGAACAAGAACCAAGGTTGCTGACAAGAAGGAAAAGGTATTAATCAATCACTATAGGTGATATTCATATACTGTAAGCTTTAATGGATCTGTGATCAAAAATTATAGATTGCATACAGTCAGGTCATACATATTGTACACATTCTAACAAGTGGGTTACACTTAAGAAATCCTTTCAAGGAAGGTGGATTTAACAATCCTATTGTAAATCTCTTAACCAAGTGCACACTACATCAGTATTGTTGCTAAAGATCTTAACAGAGTAGATCCTAACAGGTCTCAACATTAATACTCCTAACAGGGTAGATCATCAGAAGTGATCAAATTGTAAGCCTTAACCGACTCCCTTCCAATCTGCAGATAGTGAAGTTTTGTGGGTGCCATCCCCACCATAGTTTTTACTTCCTAACAGGAGTTTTCAGCGATATCATATCTTGTGTTATGTGTCTATTACTTTCATGAATGTTACATACAATTAAGTTTATGAATTAATATTACATGCATAAGAAAGAACATCAGATTTGGTCGGTAATGTAATAAAGATTGATTGCTAATGAAGTAAGGTGAAAAGTGTTAAAAAATTTAGAGGTATTGATTCACCCCTCCCCTCTCAGTACTACTTCCCATTAATTCCAAAAATTGGTATCAGAGATAAGTCTCTTCTTGGAAATCTTAAAGGCTTAAGAGAAAAGATCATACAATGGAGAAGTATAGACTTGATAAAAATATTGAGAACAAAAAGCTTGAAATTCAGATGTTCTATGAATAGTATAAAGAAGCTAGAATCAACATGAGGCAATTGCTGGATGAAAGAAAGAATATGGCATCTTGCTGTAATGAGACAAATTATCATGAGGAAGAGATTCCATATTTCTTTGAGTCTTCTGGATTAAATACAAGAAAATCATCATATACATCAAAAGAAAGCAACACAAGCCTAACTGAAATCAATCTACATCTGGCTAGACAAGTCATATCTCTGCAAATCGGTCAAGAGACACATATGGTAAGGATGATTGATGTCATGAACAATGCTAGGCAAGCTGAATAAGAAAGAACACTAGCTATTGATGATAGAAGAAAGATCACAGAAAAGCTACAAGAAAAAGAGTCTGAGATACAAAGACTTATAGAGCATCACCATGAGGTTACAAATCAGATTATTCTTATGAGTCAAGAAGCAAATAGAATGAATATGGAACTCATTGAAAGAATACAGATTATTGGTGAACTAAGAGAAGAGAATGAAAAACTAAAGCATGAGGTTAGAATTTAGAAACATCATAATGACATGATTAAGAGAGCTGAAGAAAGTACAAAAAGGATGGATGAATTCTTGAATGCACAAAGAAGACCCAACACCAACACTGGACTAGGATACACCGAGCATGGAGAGTCATCAAATGAAGCTAATCCAAATGATGCCTACATAAATCCTAGACCAAGGAAGCTGACATGAAATCACCGTGGAAAGAAAGGCCACACCTCAAATGTCTGTAGGAGAAAAGAAAAAGGTATTCCTAAATCCACATTTACATTCATAGGACATTGTTATAATTGTAGCAAGAAAAGGACATAAAGCATATGAATGTAAATCAAAGGTGAAAGAACCAAAGAAGGAAACCTATATTGACAAGTATTTTCCCACTTGAAAAATGCATGGGCACACATCTCTTGAATGCAGGAAGAAAAAAATTGAAGCACGAAAACCCAAAAATCAAGAAAATACATATAAATGGAGCATAGTCAGAAATTCATATGTTTGGGATTATAATACATGGATAAACTGCACAACATGTGGTAGATATGGTCACATTGCTAAAAACTACATGAGAACATGGACCAAAAGGTATAGAGGTTGGACCAACCCTGGAATGACATGTTTACACTGCCATAAGGTTGGACATCTAAAGAAGGACTGCAGAGACCAAATAACAGAACCCACCACTTTTGCAAATGGTAACACCATTGAAGACATCAAGAAAATGAGAAAGAAAATGTGGAGGAAAGCTTCAACCATTGAGGAAGCTGGACCAAGCAATGCAGTCAGTGACACCTCATCCCATGGATCTAGTGACATCACCACCCCCGCCTAAAGATGAACAAGTAAGTATAGAACTGAACTACACCAAGTCATATTTTGCATCAGGCCCATTATACAAATTGACAGATAGTCAAAATCTGCATGAATAAAGATGCATATTATATTACTTGTTACAATTCTATGAAAACAACCCTGTCGGTAAACACATACTGAAAATCATCGGTGAACATAACAGGATGAGCTATCTACACTTACTGAGAATCATCGGTCAACACGTAAAAAGGCTAAGTCACTAATGTAAACCGACACCCATCAGTAAGGAAGCAAAGTTACAATGTTGTCTTGACACTACACCAAGATCTGTCGGTGAAAGCAACAATCTTAACAGCTATCCTGAGCATCCTGTCAACACCGAGAATGTTATTTGAGAGTTTACCCAATGAACTCTGTCTTCATGGCCCGATGAGTTCTTGAGCATTTATGACAGACTTAGGGAAAAAGTCTATAAATACTCGATGGAAGCACTTCATTCTTCACATGCGAATTGAGCAAATAGAGCAGAGCTCAAACATAGAGAAAAGAGAGCAGTTAGTAGAGTGTCCTCAACTTGATCCAATGCACTCCAAACAGATCACTCACAAGTTACACAGATTGAAGTAAGTACCAAGTGTACCGAGAAGTCTATTATTATTTTTGAAAAAGCCCTAAATTTTAAACAATGGCAAAGACTTCAAGAACAACCAAATTGAAGAGTGAAAAGAAGAATGTCGTTAAGCTAATCAAAAATAGCACTTGTGTGGAACCAAAATACAAGATATGCCCAAAGATTACATCACAACCCGATGATTCTGGCGCATTCTCAAAAATTCCACCTAGGGTTTTGTTGATACAAGACGTTAGATCGTATATTCACTGCAAGATCACTGAGATTGATCAAGCTTATAAGAAGCTATGTGATGATCAAGGGAACCTAAAGGAAGAACACAAGCACTTGCAAGTAAAAGGGATAACAAATTCCCTATATTTCTTGAGGGTTTTCAAAACCGACTGGATTTGGTTAGTTCTAAGAAGAATGCACGATCAGAAGCTATGGTTGGGTGAACCCAAACAAATTATAAAGGATGTATTACATGCTGTAATAGGTTACCCTATAACCAACAAACCAAAAGCTCACAAGCATCCCTCTCGACCAGAAGTTGAGAAACTCACCAACACTGTATGGGATAACAGAGGACTTAAGGTGAACACCATCACCAACGAGGAACTGAGGTTCGGTGCATGTGTCATAGGGTACAAAATCTTTCAAGATAGCAAGCTAAACAACATATAATAAATATAAGTAAGCACAGCCTACAAGATTGTCACAAAGGGAATACAAATGGGTCTATTTGAGATCCTACTGAAGCAACTTGATGAAAATATAACAACAATCAGGTCTGCCAAGATAAACACATGTAAGTTTGGCTCACTTATAATGTGTATATTCTTTTATTTTCAATAATAATTTCCTTCAATTGGCAAAGTGAAGTGGGACACCACAAAGCCAGTCACATTACGAATAAGTGACCTTATCAAGTCACTAGGTGACAACTTTGATTCAGTGACGACTGAATACTTCCTTGATTTCAAGGAAAAGATGATGGAGAGAGTAAGGATCCCTGAACAATTAATTGAAAAGCATAGGGATGAGATATGCTTTATGGTGGATTCAGACTTTACTCATATTAAACTAGTTGTACCAAGGATAGCATGGTTACCACCACTTGACTATGAGATTAACACAGATCAAGAAACTAATGCAATTGATGCATTGTTGAATGAACCACTTGACAGTAAGCAACAAAGATTTGGAACATATGAAGAGGCAAAGTTTAAAATAAAAATGAGCCTAGTCATCAAGAAGACTGTCAATTAGAAAAACAAGATGGTAAAGAATCTTGAGAAGTTGTTTTCGGTAAATGAGGAGGAGAAAGAACAAACAAAGGACACCAAGGAATAGGGTGTCATCAGTGAAGAGGAAGATAAGCAACATGCAACAGATTCTAAATCCACAGAGTCTAATGTGCCTCCACCTCCAACCAAGAAACCAAGGACTACAATAGCTCAGAGGACAAGGAGCCAAACTGCAAAGAAAGATACTACACCTCTTAAGAAATATCAAGCGAGGACCTATAAGAGGAAGCAACAAACAAAGAAGAAAACACCTACTAAAAGGAGGAGAAGACTGGTCAGAACCAAGGCCGACATTGAAGATTCAAAATAGGATGAGCCTGAAGTAGACAAGAAAAGCTTAGCCCCTAGAACAATTGATGAGATAGTTGATTCAATTGCTACAATAGGTACCATGACTGATAGGAAAATCAGGCAATGTGTAAAACTGGAGCCCGAGGACCAAAACACAGTAGAAGATGGAATAATCAGTTCTAAGTATAAATTTAAATATGTACGAGTAGAGTTTGCTAACAAAATTCCCAAACCACTGAGTGACGTAATTTCAGCATGATGGTCTTATACTTTGAACTTAGAAAAGGAAGCAAGGGAGAGGATACTTGTAACACTCATGCCTCCTGAACCCAAAATGGAAGAGATCAAAGAAATGATGATAAAGCATTCCAATAAATTTGTGGCAAAGATAAGAGCCTAGAAGGTGCTATAGGGGAAGTTCTTAGATCTTGATAGCATGACAGATGCTAAATGGAGAGAAATTCTTGATCTACCTGCAGAATCAACAAGCTGTGAGAATCCATTACTTCTCACCGAGACACCTCATATAGAGGAGCATAAAAAAAAGCAAGTGTAGAGCACATTGCTTTGGATAATATGGAGGATACTGAGCCCATTGACTTAGATAAAGTCATGGATGATCTTGACATTCAAGTTATTACTCACTATGATTCTGATAAGGATCCACATAAGGATGATGATGTAATATTCATATCTCTTAAGGATGAAGAAAAGCAACAAGCATTGGAGACACAAGGAAATAAGGACATGGATTTTGCTAATGAAACATGGCTAGACACTTCAATCATTGGCATAACAAAATTAAACCCTGCAGAACAAATTCAAAAAGATGAAGATGTCACTATTCAACAAGCTCAAACTAATGAATAGGACACAACTATAGATGCAACACAAATGAGCACACAGAACAATATGCCAGTATTGATGAAGGCCATCAATCTGCTAGAAGGAAAAGAAGAATCTACTGCACATACAAGCATACCCAAAGACAAGGTTGATGCATAAACAAAGGATACAAATGATGAATCCAAAGATACAACTGCAGAACAAGATGCTACCAATGATCAGCAAGACAAGTCTACTGATCAAAATCAAGAAGGAGAAAAACAATAAGGAGAGGAAAAGCAGAAGGAGAAGAGTGAAGAAGAAAAGATAGATGATTCTCAAAAGAAAACAAAAGAGAAATCTCCTGATACACCCAAGGTTAATGAAGAGACATCTTCACCTAACCAACAGATGAACACCGATCAGAAGGCACAAGAATTTTTATCTACAAAGCCTTCACCGAGCGCCTCAGAGAAAACAAATGAACTAGCAATGGTAGTTCATACATCTGCTTCAATACAAATCTCAAGGAAGAAGAAGAGAAAGAAAAAAAATCCAGTCACTCTGGATGAAATAATTGGGATTCCAGTATGTGATCCTAGAACATTGGATCCTACTGAGTTGACAAAGTATGCTATACTTTGTGAAAGGAAAGCTATCCAAGATAAGCCGAGAAAGGCCACAAAAGAATCAAAGGTACTCAAAGTTGCAAAAGGAATCCTTCAACAAATTGTACCTGATATAGATGTTGATCAAACAACTCCCATACTTGATCAATTAGTGGTTCTCACTGACACTATCACATCTTAGAATATAGATGCTGAAAAGGCTATGAAAGCAAGACTTGAGAATAAATATGAATTCAAGCTAGCAGAGAAAATAAGCCAAGAAGTGGCACTGCAAAAGGTGAAGCTATCTAAACTGGTAAGCACATTAGACCCCATAATTTCAAAAGCTATAGCCTTAATTCAAAAATTGTGCACGTTGGATAAACTCACAAAGGAGTATATCGATAAGATAGCACAAATTGATGCTAATCTTCAAGCTAGTGCACAAGGTCCCACAAACACTGAAGATGAAATCAAATTGCATAATGACCAGCTCAAGCAAGCTAGGAAGCTTGGACAGGATATACAGATTGCAGAAAAAAAGTTCAGAGATGAGGTGAATGAGCTTCAAGCTCAACTCTTACCAACTCTCACATTACTGCAACACCATATGACATAGGCAAGAACACTTATTGCCACCCTAGAAATGTCTGTCCTAGACAACATTTATGATATGCATGTTAGGATTGAACTAGAGCACATGGCACTGGAACTCCTCAAAGAGAAATGGGAGAAAATAATGGAAGATATCAAGAATAGTCACTCCCACATCCTTGACACTCTATAAGTTGCACATTTTTGTCACATTTTTGACAACTTATAAGTTGTACATTTTTTTCATGATTATCAAAAAAGGGGGGAAATGATATGTACAGTCAGTCATTAAAAAGAGGAAAGATTATAAAGAAAAAAAGGGGAATGTATAGTACAAAGGAAAGTATACATGTACATATACTTATACTATACCGATGCAGATATTAGGGGGAGTCATATAATGACAAGGATATATACACGGTGTACATACTAAACACTTTAGTATTTTTCACATATCAGTTTTTGATACTAATGTCAAAGCGGGAGATTGAAGACATTATATTTTGCCATTAGTATATGCAAGGAAAAACATGATAAACATCGTTGGTTTATACTACACCAACAGACAAGGCACATCACTACCTGACGCCAAGGTTATCGATATTTCTAAGTACAAAGCATCCCGACGCAACACTATTCAGTGTTACCCGATGATAGAAAAGACAAAGGAACCCGACAAGTAACCAACAGTGCAACCCAACGAAACAATCAAGAGTGGAACCCGAAAGATAAAGGGAACCCGATGAAAATTTCAAAGAAGGAACACCGACAGACTTTCAATTCACATAGACAATCAGATACCGAAATTCAGTTACATCCCAAAAAAAGTGGATCTGACTTCTCCATCATATAAATCACTGAATTTTTACATTTAGCTTCTTGATTTGTTTTAAATCCATTACGTGAGGTAAAAGCAATGTAATTATTATTGTTTTTATCAGTCTAACTGATTTAAAACATGCAAACTAAAGGATCAAGGTCAAGTTGTATACCTTGGATCTAGAGTTAACATTGTAATGTATGATTTTAAAATAGGTCAAAAGAACTTGTATAAATAGATGCTCAATCAATTGTGAACATGTTGTTCGATGATGATTGTAGCCTCTGAGAGCATCTAAGGTTCAAACAAGAGAATACAGGAAAAGGTATTAATCAAATCAGTTTTCAAGAACAAGAACCAAGGCACAGACAAAGATCAAATCAGTTTTCAAGAACAAGAACCAAGGCTACCGACAAGCAGGAAATGGTATTAATCAATCACTATAGGTGATATTCATATACTGTAAGCTTTAATGGATCTGTGATCAACAATTATAGATTGCATACAGTCAGGTCATACATATTGTACACATTCTAACAAGTGGGGTACACTTAAGAAATCCTTTCAAGGAAGGTGGATTTAACAATCCTATTGTAAATATCTTAACTAAGTGCACACTACATCAGTGTTGTTAAATCTCTTAACAAAGTAGATCCTAATAGGTTTCCACATTAATACTCCTAATATGGTAGATCATCAGAAGTGATCAAATTGTAAGCCTTAACCAGCTCCCTTCTAATCTACAGATAGTGAAGTTTTGTGGGTGCCATCCTCATCGTAGTTTTTACTTCCTAACAGGAGTTTTCTATGATATCATATCTTGTGTTATGTTTCTATTACTTTCATGAATGTTTCTATGAATGTTACATACAATTAAGTTTATGAATTAATATTAAATGCATAAGAAAGAACATTAGATTTGGTCGGTAATGCAATAAAGTTTGATTGCTAATGAAGTAAGGTGAAAAGTGTTAAAAGTTTTAGAGGTACTAATCCACCCCTCCCCTCTTAGTACTACTTCCCATTAATCCCAACATCTATCACCATAATAGCTCTTTGTTGTCATTGGTCCACATAAGTCAGTATGGACTAATTCTGGGATAGCATTAGATGTGTAGGTTTTTCTCTTGAAACTAGACTTTGTCATTTTACCCTTTTGACAATTCTTACACATGACAAGATCAAGTTTTGACATGCTCAATGAGCCTCTTACTTTAGTTTTATTTCTTATCCTAACTGTTATACACTGAATTTGCGCCTCTGATCTCAAGCTCTCTTGGTCTTGATAATCCAGTATAACAAGGGAATCATCTCCAGGTTGTGGGACCTATGCTAACTGAGATGAGACCTCCAGGTTCTA
>MU226433.1:4711903-4739657 GCA_018584345.1 Thuja plicata
TTTCTTCCTCAGTCGCACACTCGCAAGTCATTTTTTCCTTATGTTACTTGCTCGGCGAGTGAACGACGAGGCCTTTTCTTTTGTCAATCGCTCAGTCGCGAGCTGAAAACCCTTTACCTTTATGGAATGGCGACTGAGCGACGAGCATCCGTTTTACTTCAGTCGCACACTCGTAGCCTGATCTTTGTTCATCCTCTGTGCTTGGCGACTGGGCGACATCTTCTTTATTTTCTTCAGTCGCACACTCGCAGGTTGAAAACATTACTTTATTATTTATCGCGAGTGCGCGACGAGCTCCTTTTTCCTACAGTCGCTCACCCGCGAGCTGCCCTCCATTTATCTTGAAACATTGGCGAGTGCGTGACAACATTGAACAATCATTTAGTCGCTCAGTCGCGAGCACTTTTCCTTTGATCTCTATGGCTCAGCGACCGCGCGACAACATTCCTCTCTGCTCGTCGCAGACCTGCAGACTGTTTTTCTGTTATGTTCATTGCTCGGCGAGTGAGCGACGAGCCACCTTTTTGCTCGTCGCGCACTCGCGAGCTGAAAATCCTTCACCCAAACTGCTCGGCGACTGCGCGATGATCACTTACTAGCGCTCGTCACCAACTCGCACACTGGGGAAGCTGAGTAATCATTTTGTTCTGGCGACAAGGCGACCAAGGGATGGTAGCCAAGTCGGAAGATGTTTCATCAACTATTGAATTCTTTATGCGACTTCATGACTGAAGGTGGACCCCTGCTTTGTAACATATTATCTAGCGACATCCCGACTGAGGACTAATCGCGAAGTCTGAGAACCCAGATGGAATATTCTAAAAGGTCACCAGACTACGCGACACAAGGAAGGCGCAGAGTCGGGAGAAGGAAAGGAATATCCTCTGAGGTTGAAGCGATCAAGCGACCAAAGACTTGGGACCCACCTTCCACCAAGGCTTATGACATTATCTGGTGATCATGCGACTAAAGAGAGGTAGCCAAGTTGGAATACATCTGGGGAATATTCCAAAGGGTTACAAGACTATGCGACAAAGGAGAAGCACAGAGTCGGGAGAAGAAAAGGAATATTCGCCCAGGGCAAAGCGATCAAGTGACTGAGAAATAAAGCACATGCTTTTAGTAACTTAGAAAAAGTAACTGTGAAATATAAGAGCCATGGCCTAGGGTTTTATTACTTCTTTTGCATGAAAGACTGAGGGTTTAAGGGTTTAAGCAGAGCAAGACCTGGGAACCATGACAGAGAAATGCCAGACGGGGCAGACTAAGCCAATTTGCACAGAATGGAAAATTTGGGTAACACTAACCATGTTGCCAAAATTCACATGACATAACCTTTTATGCCACAACCAAATGTCTTCATTTCTAGCCAATAAACAAGTAGTCTCAATCTTATCAAGATAGAATAGGTTACCTTTTGTTTGTTCACCAGTACCGATCAACCTTCCTATTTCATTATAGATCTTTGCCTTTTTATTCTCAAATGTAACTTGGTGTCCTGTTTTATTCAGCTGTGAAACACTCAATATATTATAGTTAAGTCCTTTCACCCAATATGCATTTTCACATCTGATCAGATTGTTCAGCATGATGGTTCCTTTACCCTCAACTGCACAAGGTGTGTCATTACCCATTCTTACTGATCCACCATTATAATATTCAAAAGTTTCAAACTTTTCTTTGTCTCCAGTCATGTGGTGAGTATAGCCACTATCAATAATCCAGACATCATTTTTACTAACCTTAGATATGAGTGCAGTTTCAACATACCTTTCTTCTTCGTCTTAATCATCTTTCATAGAAACAAATACCACCTCAATATATTTATCAGACTTCGTGTCAGTATTATCATCTTTGTTCTCAGCCAGGTAACAATCCTTCTTTCCTTTGTCCTTGTAGTCTCAGTTATCTCTTCTGTCAGATTGTCGGTTTCTTCGTTAGTCTCAGTCATCACTTCTGTCAAACTTCTTTTCATAAGATCTGTCATTGTTTCTTTCATCTTTTCTCTTGTTAGGACATCTAGCAGTAAAGTGTCCAATCTCTTTACAATTAAAAAAGACCAATGGTAATTTACCTTTGTATCTACCTTTGCCTCTTTGCAATCTTATTGCCATTAGTGCTTCAATTTCATCAAGTTCTTTTTCTCACTATCACTTTCACTATCATTTCTCATATTGTGTTTATGACTTGATTTACTTATTTTTAGAGAACATTTGAATGCAGACTCAATAGATGGTAAGAAACTGTTGTCATAGTTATTCATCTCAAATGAAATAAGTCTACCAATCAAACTATCAAGAGTAACATTGTTATTTTCTACTGCTCTCATTTCTTGAATTGCAAATACTCTAATAGCATAAACATGCAGTAAGGTTCTTAGAATTTTACTTACCATTGTTTCTTCTTCAAGTACACCTCCTACTCCTCAGATAGCATTAACAACCTCTTTGATTATGCTACTGTACTGAGTGATGTTTGAACTCCTTTCATTCTTAGGTCATCAAACTTTCCTCTTAGGATTTCAGCTTTAGCTCTCAACACATTTTTATCTCCTCCATGTACTAGCTTGAGTTTGTCCCACATTTTCTTTGTAGTGGTGCATGATTTGACATCTTCAAATTCAGCATCGGAGAGTGAAGAAGAAAGTTCTATCATCATAGAATTATGTTCATGTTTCTCTCTTAATTGATCAAATTTCGTAGGTCCAGTAGGTAACACAAATTTAGTATCCAAGTATTGTGTGACATCATTTCCAATACCTAATAGGTGGAGTCTTATCCTGCTTTGCCATAATGTAAAGTTGTCATTGTTCAACTTAGGCACATCCCTTTTACTCATCTTGTGATCTTTAGCTTGAGTCTTGAAACTCTCTTCCAAGTACACTATCTCTGATACCAATTGTTAGAATAACTGAGAGGGGGGAGGTGATTCAGTGACCTCAAAAATTAGTCCAATAATCCAACCAAAAATTATATCATGAATATAAAACCTCTAGTTATCTTCAGTCCTACAAGATGTATGCCTTGTGTGAATCTAACATATATATACTGCTCGGTGATTATACTATTTATCCTTTTCTTAAGCTTTACCGAATAGCAATTTATCTTATTCTAGCCTTTATCGAATATCAGTAAATAACTTAGTGGTTACCAATCAATCATGTTTTAGTAATGTGTAAAGAAAAACATCAAAGCAATGAACCATATACACATTTGACACATGGATTTTTAATGTGGAAACCCTGTTAAGGGAAAAATCACTTGGGAACGGTAACCCAAAATTTTCACTCTTCTAAAGTGAGCTCGGTGAAGAGCCAACCCTGTTAAAGGTTACAAACGTTGTTAAGTGCGACCTTGTTAGAGGATTTAAAACTAACATTTTATCACTTGACCTAGCATTCACTATTTTGTCAACATGAAAACCTTTTGATACTCCTTGGGATGTATCTCAATATATAAAGGATGGTTAAATCCTACTCGGTTAAGAGATTTTCTGAATCAATGGTTAAACTAAAACAGTATATGATTTGTTCATAAATACAACTTAATCTTGCAGATGTTCAGATCTATTGTAAGTCCATAATACCTCTTCTGATCAATGTTCTCTTTAATTCCTTTGCTCCACTTCTTTATGCTCGGTGTCTGCAGAATTCTTGGCTCTGTTCTGTAGCCTGTATGATCAGATATGCATGAAGACTTCTATCTTCACCAGAATTATATTCAACATTCCTCTTCTTTCATAATGAATTACTTGTCTCTTTATAGACATGATTCCACTGTTTCATCTCTTTGTATTTCTTATTCTTGGCGTAGATTCTTTCTTGATCCGCAAGTCCCGCCATGCATAGCTTTAATCTTTAAAGCCTTGCTTTAGTTTTATCCCGTAGATTTCTCCTTGACAACTGGGAATAAAAATAGCTTTAAAACTTTAGTTCAACTGGTCGATGAAAACAAAGTAATCAATCAGTTAAATCTATCTTTAGCTCCTGCCAGCTAAGTATTTTTTTTTTTTCCTAACTCCAGTTCCTGTCGGTCAACACTTCAATTGTGCTCAGTGACTACTACAGATAACTCGGGCATCAACTTTAGTTCTGTTCGGTGACAATTGTAGTTAGATCGGTAATGCTTTCTCGGGTATCACTTGCTCAGGTAACATTGTCCGTTGGTTAGCACTGTGAACTTCTGTGCTCGGGATTCACTATCCGTCGGGGTTTACTGTCACTCGGTGTATATGATTACCGATGACAAAAATAGTCTCTTCAGATCTTTAAGTGTTGTGACAATATGTGTATGAGCAATCATACCATATCAAGCTGACATCAATGATAATACAATACATTAATTGATTTAATGTCTTGCATTTACTTTCTGTAGCTTGGTGATCATCAACTTCTCATCTTCAAACATTCAATCAGTTATAGTTCATCACTTATAATTAGGGAAAAAATGACTTAAGTAATAACACTTTTTTACCCCAAAACAATGTGCGTAAACTTCAAGATCTTAGAGTTTCATCTTCTACTGTATCCACAACCTACTTGGAGCCCTGGGTTGAGAAATCAAAGCACATAAATACAAAAGTAATTAAAATTACACATCAAACTTGGTTTAGAATGCATTACTCTTTCCTATAAAACTTCCTTATCTGGGGATAAAACGTGTTGTGTGCTTAAGCAATGAATAAGATCAATGCAATACATTTACTTATCCATCTCCACAATAAGTTTAAGAGGAGACTTAAGAGGATCAATCTTTGTGTCAAGTCACCATTAGAGCATCAAATTTGAGGCATCACAAGCACCACCATCTAGGCTTGGCTTACAAGAGGTAACATAAATAGGTGTGTTGTCCATATGATGAATGTGGTCTAGGAGGCCAAGATCTATGGTGGTAACAACATTGGAGATTAGAAATTGGTGGAAAGAAAGATTGAACATTAAATTATTATTATTATTATTATTTTTTATTGTTGTAGGCATCAATCTATTAAATAGAATAGTATGTAGGCACACAAACATTAAAATTTGTTGCATCAAGGTTGATATTTGAAACAAATTATCTTCTCTTTGATAAAACGGTTGACATGTAATATTATTTTAGAGGGTTTATATCTTATTTTTTATTTGATTAGTAGGGAAAGGGCCCTGATCCCATTACATAAGTGGATAACATAACAAACTAATAAGTTCAACCAACATAGAAACAATATTGTTTTGAACAACACAGGATATGCCTAATTTTTTAACAAAACAAACCCTGGCACAACTAATTAAGCAAGCTATAACAATTAAAAATTATACTTACCCAACTTGCAGTCTTATAAAAAATCCAATTCAAAATAAAAAACATCCTTAAGATAACCATAACCGTAATTGAGCTTAATAAGTCCATAAAAATAACCATAACTAAACATAATAAGTCCATGTAACCATAAACTATTTGGGCACATAGGCCCACCACTAAAAAACTAAGAGTAGGAAACATAAAACTAGTTAGAATTCTTTGGGACAATGATAATATTCAAATTTTTTTAGAGGTCCTCTTACGCCTCTTTCCAAGATGCCATTATTGAGCTGCTAGACATTGTTCCTCTAGTTCTGCTACTCTTGCCATCTTCTTTAGCTTCTTTTTGATTGTTGACTAGCTTGTAAGAGATAGGATTAAGGTTTATATCTCGTTATATGAATTCTATTTGACTATTAATAAATTTATTCTTATTTAAATAAATCTTTTATATATCCACATTGAAAATAGATACATGTTGTATACAACAAGACATTCAAGTTTATGTCATGTCATTATTTTAACAAATATTTACATAATTT
This sequence comes from Thuja plicata, assembly GCA_018584345.1. Taxonomy (NCBI): domain Eukaryota; kingdom Viridiplantae; phylum Streptophyta; class Pinopsida; order Cupressales; family Cupressaceae; genus Thuja; species Thuja plicata. The sequence continues at coordinate 4,717,728 of MU226433.1, forward strand.
TTTAATGTTAAAATAAATATATTTAACTATTAAGCATTTTAATATTATAATCTATTTTATAATAATAATTACTTATTTACATTAAATTATAAAAATAAAAATAAATAACTATAAATAAAAATAAGCACTATCGGGCCCTCTTCCCTATCTCCCCTAATAAATAAAAAGTCTAATAGCAAAGTGCATAGGGTGAGAACCGAACATAGAGGTAAATCTAAGGAATCAGATAGTTTTTAGATAGAAGAAATAGCTCACGACATGAAATAAATTCGTAATATAAAAAGCGTTTGGATGTTTTGGCGGATTAATTCTATTAAGAATGGTGTTTACAATGGAAGCAACTCAATTCTATACAAAATGAAACTTTGTACCTTATCTACATTCCTCAAAACACAACGGTTTTTTGTGAAATTTTCAATAGCTGAATCTTCATAATTTGCATCCCCATTATTGTTGAACCATAGAAAAGCGGACAAAAAAATATTGCATTTTGCAAAATTGGAAGTTTTTTTTTTTTCAGTTCTATTTTATATGGAGTTTAGCCACTGCTGTTTACAACAAGGATGAATGATTCATGATTTACTTCAGCGAAATCCAATAGAATTGATTGCTTAGATAGATAGATAAATTTTAACGTCCACAAGTCAAACATAGCCTATGGGACAACCTGACAACTTAAGCCAACTTCAGTAACTCGATTATTTTCTTGTGCAAGTTGATAATGAGCACACCCAACTTCTCAATGTGCTCCTTGCTGAATAAGTTCTGCCAAGAGCTATCATATATAATATCTGCAAATTTGTCCTTGTCCTTGTATGCATCACATTCTAAAATAAAGTGATGTTCGGTTTCGACATTCCCAGAATTGCAAACAATGCAAACTCTCTCTTCCCAAGCCTCTTTTGGCCTCTTCCAATGCCCGGTCTCACAGCGGAGTTGATGAGAGTTGGTTCTCTGGTGAGCAATAAGATTTTTAGCTCTCCAAAAAATGTTGGCCCCTATGTACGCTTTTTGAAGTTGATCACATGTGAGGTTGAACTCATTGATATAATATAGTTTCTTCCTTCCAAGCCCATTTCCCCACTTTTCTCTTGTAAAATTTCTCCATAACGAAGACCTTTATTTCTTTGTTATTTATGGGGCACATATTGAATTGGATATTCCATTTACTCATCCACTTGATGTTTTGTTGCATCCACATCTTTTTTTCATTTGCACAATATATTATTAAAGACAACTTTAGGCCATCTACCTTCTTCCATTTTTTTGGTTCTTTTTAGATGGCTTCGGAGGCAAACCATAGCAAGTGCCTTGATAGGGGCATCCCCCATTTCACTTAGCATGATATCATATGGGACAATGCTTTTGATTTTAAATTTGGTTGTGATCAAACGCTTTTGGATTCCATTGATTTGCTTCCATTGTGAAACTGAAGTGTTGATGACCCATAATTCACACCCATAAAGAACAATTGACAGGACTAAAAGACAAAACAAAGTTTGAGTAGTTTTCCAATCCCAAACCTCTACCTCACGACACCTATTTTGAGGAGCATAAAATGCCTTCCATCCTCCTCATGTTCTTTTTTTTCTTCAGCCTTCCTAACTTAGATTTTTGTTGAAGTCAATGTTGAGATATTTATACTCTGCAACTTCATCAAGAACGCTGCCATCAAAATAAAACTTATATTGTTGTTTTTTACTATTAGAAAAAACTATGACTTTAGTCTTGCTGATATTGACCTGCATCCCCACCATTCTGCAAAAGCGCTCAAGAGAAAATAAATGTTCTTGCAAACCAAAGGCAGATTTGACAATCAAAATTGGATCATCTGCACAGAGGAGCAACCTTTTTAAAAATTCACCCAACTAGATACCCTCACCATTTTGCATGTTTAACCACTCTTCAAGTTTGTTGATATATAAGTGAAACAAAGTAGGAGATAGCAGAAAACCTTGTTTGACCCCAATATCGCTCCTAAAACATTCTGAAATGTCAGTTGAAGTTTTGATTTTGACTTTCACCTTTTCGTACATCTTATGAACAACAACTCTAAGATGCGTAGAGATCCCCAATTCTTCCATCTTGAGCCAAAGCTTGTCTCTAGGGACAATGTCAAAAGTATTTTTAAAGTCAACAAAGCAACAAAAACCTCCTTTTTCTCCCACCTTTTTTCGATTATGTGCCTCCGAGTGATACTATCGAGTGTTTTGGCCTAAAACCAGCTTTGCCCTTTTGCACCTTTATGATGAACAAATGGATGTGTTACTTGTTCTTGTACTTTGTTGATGTACTTTGTTCGTTTATAATGTGTCACAATGCAAAAATAACAAGGTCGACTGAAGTGTCTAATGTATATCCATTACTATACATCCATACAGTTGTGGCTGACGAAGGAACAGGATCAGCGTTGAGAAATATAACCGCGTCCAATTACAATGGAGCAAATTATTGCTCAACTGAAACCAAAACCTATGAAACTGCACAAAATCCCTAAAAAACAATTGGATTAAAAATCAAATCAAGAGGATGTGTCAACCATCGCAGAGCATATAGGGAAGAATTTAAAAGGTAATATGCATTGTCATGCACTGAATCAAAGTTTAAAAATAGTTCCTATCATCATAGCAAAAAGAGGCAGAATTTGGTCAACTGTAGGATTCATGGTAAGTGGGTAATTGAGCACTTCAACTCGCGTAACAATTTAGTATGTTTGAAATATCACTTGATCCAACCTTGTGTGTCCAATAAGATAATGCTCCATCATTGTAAAAAACCATTGACAGAGGACTTCCTACGAATTTCCATCCAATTTTCATCCATGTTAAATCTCTGAGTCAGATATTTGGAATGGGCAAACTTGCAGGACAAAATAACTTCACATAGAAACCCTTGCAATTTAAAAATTCCCCAATATTAAAATTAACAGGATATCAAACATGTATATCAAAAAGACGAATGCAAAACCATTTCCATAAGGCTTATCATGCCAACAATCCAATTGCAATAGCACAATCGGATAAGAACGATAACAAGTACAAGAATAATACCATAAACGGCGTTCTGCAATTCTATGATAATAGAAATTTACAATTGAAGTAAAGAAATTACATGGTTTCTATGTAGGGATGATTCAATCACTCTTTTCTAAGAACACTCTACAAGTAAATAACCAGAAAGTGCCTGTTTGAAATCAGTGGTGAATGTTCTTTCATCCCTAATACAATCTGAAAAGTGTAACAATTCAGGGCAATCATTCAATAACAACTTGAAAGGGGCGCTATTTATTTCATTTTGAGTTCTCCTTTTCATACCCTGGTTTTCAGCAGATCTATGATTTTGCAAGCCAAAGAGGTTCATCAAACTCACCCTTGAGCTTCTCTGCAGAAATTCTACTACCACCCAAACTCAATGAGCTTAAATCCAATTCATTATCACCGGAACCCTGGTGCCACACCGGAGTTCCATCTTCATAAGGGTTGAATGTCAGTCTCTGCAGATGACTTCCATCCAATGCAGACACAAAAACCTCTCCATAAGGCTGGAATTGGTTGGGCAGAGAAACGGGTTCCGCCGATACCCCACTAAAATTGGCAGTAAACAGCAAGCTTTTCGAATCGGGGCTGAAGAACACATGGTTGATCCTTTCCTTCTCACAACCCGTCACTCTGTGTAGCCCTGTTCCATCCGGATGCATCAAATAGATGCTGAAATACACCTCCTGCAGTGGATCATGTCGGTTAGAGGAGAAAGCAATCCATTGGCCGTCCGGAGACCAGCAGGGCATGGTGTCAATCCAGGGGCCTTCAGTTAGGGTTCGAATCCATCCATCCTCACCTTCCTCTGCATCCATTATGTACAAATTCTTGTGCCCAGATCGCCCCGATCTGAACACCAATTGTTTCCCATCCGGAGATGAATATGCAAATGCATTGTTGCTGGTGCCCTCTTTTGTCAGAACTCTCACCTCCGATTTCACCTGATACTCTTCCCCCAATTCCTCTGGCTTAAAGCGGATGGAGATAACATGGACTGTGGATTGATGAGAAGCGAAGATAGGGCCAACAGAGGCATACAGAAGGCCTTGTTGTCGGCCATTCCACGCAACTGCAAATGCAGAGCCTTTGAACAGCTGCCATTGCTTCGATCCGTCCGCCTTCACCACGTGAACACCACCGTCCGGGACACCAATATTCCGGTTGAAGGCTATCAGAGACCCATCTGGAGAAAACGTCGGGAAGGAACCGTTTATCCTCTGTAATTTCAGCTTCGGAATTGGGGATTCCACACGTTCTAAGACTGGAACAACCGTCTCAGCATCCACGGCATCTTCACCCCTGAATCTGTGGAAACCTAATTTAAGAGAGTCTGACGAGATGAAAGGATTGTAGTGATGAATGCCCAGACTAATGGACGCTGTGACCGGTATAAAAGTTTTCGACTGCAGGTCGAAGAATTCAATATGCCTGAATTTGTTCTCTGCTCTGCGAGTGGCAACGGCTATCCAGTTACCCGTCGCAGAAGCGCAGGGGGTGAAGGCGTCCACAGACGGTGGAGTAATCCGCTCTGCTTTAATGGGTTCATTCAGAAGATTCAATCTGTAGATGCTCCACCGCCCATCTTCTCCTCTCCTGTGAAAATACACAGTATTCTCATCCGCCCAGCTGGGCCAGCCTCCTTGCTCTGTAACCATGCGCCTACATGATCCGTCCTCAGCCTTGAAAACAAAGAGATCGGTGTGGAGGTCCTGAATATGGTCTCTTTCCCAATCTTTTGCCCCGTATGAAGCCACCATTACCCACTTCCCAGAAGGAGAAACTGCAGGGCTGTAATCCACTACTCCACGAGGAGTAAGGCGAATTGTGTGGCCAATATCAAGGCAAGTAGCATAAACTGCACACCAGCTCTTGAGCAGTCTGTCCGGAGGCTCTTGAATGGACACAAAATAGGCCCTCCCGTTTCTAACAACGGGTCTGTCGAAGAAGAATGCAAGGTGCTCTGAATCACTCACCGTGCCCTTCAGTGGACCCAAAATGGCCCTGTCGTTTGCTTTTGCGGAACTGAAATGAACCCTGGCATTTCCCGTTCTCTCTGATACATAAACGATCATTTCTTGTTCTTCCTCTTCGTAGCGTGGCTTTGAATCTGATGCCGGAAGGGCTTCTCCTCGAAGGAGAATCTTAGCGTCGGAGGGAGTGAGGAATTGGGCATTGCAGTTAACAGATCTTCCGTCGGTGAGTCTCTTGTAATTGGGGAAATTGGGTTGTGTGTGGGGAGAAAGGGTGTGAGGTAGGTCGAGAGAAAAAACATCGAAGGCATAGTGAAGTCTGCCAACAACAGAATACACAATTGTGCCCTCCACTTTTCTGTCCCCGAACTCTCCCATGGTAGGAATGGAAGGTCGAATTGGATGAGTTCCGGGGAGGATATGAATCCCCACAAGGGTGCCCCTGTCATAAAATGGAACTGGTTTGATGAGATGAGCAATTTGTCGTCTACTAAACTGCAACAGCATCTTAGGTTAGGGTTACACGTCGATATGATAGACATGCGATACAATCAAGGTGTTATTCACATTTTATACTTCTTTCGACTTCTCTCTACACCATTTCGGATTTGTAGTTACAGATATTTGGCAATGTTTCAAAGAGAAGAACGACAAGGCTACAATGTCTCTTAATGTGTAGGGGGAGGGATCGGTAGTTTACTTGTTATATTCAGGCTTACTATATATTTTATATAATATAACTTAAAAATTAGTAGTTGCACGCTTTTGTGCTTGCAATGATAAGCTGATAGGAGCTTTGATTTTTCAAATTGTCAAAAGATTTGCATAATACACAAAGTAAATCATTAATGATGTAGAAAAGAGAATAAGAGTGAAAGAATTTACAATTTATCTTTTAAAATTAAAAAAAAGTAGATAGTAAAAAAATAATTTATATATTAATATGTTATAAAAAAAATTATTTTTAAATTAGTAGTGCATTTATCCATAAAAGAAAATATTTTTCACATTACCCCTATCTATTAGGAAGTATGCTGTCATTGTATATATCATCCCTACTACTATTGTATATGTCTTCACAGTTCACCACTATTTATTTAAAATATTTTTTTAAAATAATTTCTTTTAAATAAATTAAATTTTAATTTAAGAAAAATAAATTTTTCCTTTGATGTGAGGTTAGTCCTTCGATCGTGTTTGAAATGTTTTGTTCCTTTATTATATCTTACAAAATTGCTACACAATTGTGTTCATAAGAAAAAAAAATGGGGGCTTTTGTATAATAACTAGATAATATTAATCAAACTAAAAACTTGAGCTTTTATTCCTTTATGGAGATTATTTTTATCTTATAGAAATAGAATGTTGTTTTATTTTATCTTATCTTCAAATAATAAATATTTCCATATTAAAATAGGATCTTTATTTCATTAAATAAAATATAGAAATGTTTCTTTCCTTTATTATATCCTATAAAATAGTTATAAAAGATTTAAAAATATTACTTTTATATAAATCTACGAGATCATGTTTTATACAAATGTTTCTTTCCTTTCATATAAATCTATGAGATCATGTTTTATAGAAATATTTATTTCCTTTCATATAAATAAAATAGCCAATAAAATAAAGCATCACCATGAAAGTGTTATTTTGACAAAGAAAAGAAACTAAACAAATAATATTATTACAAACTCAATTTTGCAATGGTAACCATGTATTCAACCACAGACATGCATAACAAGCTTTCAAGTGCAAGATCATGAAGAAGCCCATAAAATGCATACAACCACAAAAAATTAATATGTGAGACATGATATTCAATTTTTAATCTCTCATCTTAATATATATAAATTTTTCAAACTTGAAATAAAGAATGGCAAGGAGAAGATGGAGGTTGCAGAACCAGAGGATCGCAGATAAAGAAACGCAGGGTAGCAGAGGAAGAGGAAACAGGTTTGATCAATCGAAAGATGATATTGAAGATACATAATTACTGGAGATAGATTTGCCAGAAGATATCAATTCAGATGTTGATCTTTGGAGTAAACTGGCAGTTATCGGGCGGTTTGTTGGAGCAAGATACTCTAGAATGCATATCAGGGATTGGGTTAAGACAAATTGGAACAGTGAAACGATATTGAAATTCATTCCCAAAGGTTTTTTTGTGGTTGTTTTTAATAGCGAAGAAGCCAGGAATGGAATACTGAATCAACAAAATTGGTTTTTTGATTCAAATCCTCTTTACCTTCAAGAATGGCAACCAAACTTTGATCCGTCTGTTCTGGGTGTATATGAGAATCCGGTGTGGATCAGACTATATAATCTCCCAATCGAGTATTGGGGAGATTCGAGCCTTGAATGTATCGGGAGGTCTCTGGGCACTCTGATTGAAATAGATGAAGAGATTATAGAAAATGATTTGTATCTATATGCGCGAATCAAGTTAGCGACGTTCAAAAAGATTCCAAACTTTATTTGCCTCAAAGTGGGAGATAGTTGTTGGAAATAGCAAGTAGAATTGGAAGAAGTGAAATCTAATGATCGGCGTTTTGATAACAGAGGATTTGATCCGAGATTTAGAGAAGATTTCTCTAAACCAGCAAATGTCTGGGTCAAGAAAGGCATTCAAAAATCGGTTACGAAAACTATTTTTGCAGAAGTGGGGTCTGTCCAGAAACCAGATATCAATGCTAATATTATAGGTTCTGGAGATTTGGGAGAATGTTCGGAACCAGGTATTATGAAATCCACAAAGGAGAATGACAGGCTGCTTGAAGTACCTTTTAAAAAACAAATTTGCTCAGACATGGAGATAGAGTACGAAAGAAATTTAGAGGAAAACATGGATTTATTTGATGAACTAGATAATGTGGATCTGAGGAGTATTAGCCAATCGGTTAACAACATTATGGGTAAATCCAAAGGTGGCAGGGGGAGGAGGACTAACAAACAGAAGAGAGAAGATAGAGCATCTAAAAAAGGGATTATTAATGTTTTTGAATTTCTGAGAAAAGCCAAGGGAGTAGGAGCCTCCCTTGGTAAGAGATGAAAATAACTACTTGGAATGTCAAGGGCCTCTCGGCCCCTGACAAGAGGCGCTTGGTAAAACGGGCGCTTCAAAAGATTGAGAATGACATCATTCTTAATCAAGAGACCAAATTAAATCTTGATAAAGCTCTTAGTTTTCTACACTTTTGTAATAAGTGGGAAGGATGTTTTCAGGAGCTTGTGGTTCTTCGGGAGGCCTTGGAATTCTGTGGGACCCAAAACTCATAAAAATGTCAAACATTATCACAAGCTCTAATTGGATGTATGGAACTGTAACGAGCATACCCAAAAATGAAGTCTTTCATATTTTTAATATTTACGGTCCTATCAAAACAACAGATAAATTAAAAGTTTGGATGGAAGTTTCGGCCAAGTTGGATAACATTGATGGTGAAAGAGCGATTAGAGGAGGAGATTTTAACGCTCTTATGGATCCAGAAGAGAAATCAGGGGGGTTGCGGATGTCTAATCAGATCATGGAGAATTTCTGAGATTTTGTGTAAAATAATCATTTGACAGATGTGGTCCCTTCAAATGGTAAGTTCACTTGGACTAATCGTCGAGAGAAATTTACTAGAATATCTGAAAGATTAGACAGATTTCTAGTTGGATCATTTTGGGTAGAATCTTCAATCGGTATCGAAACAAGCATTCTCCCAATGTCTTTATCCGATCATTATCCAGTTCAACTCTGCATCAAAGAAGTTTGTTAGGGTAGGAAAGGTAGTTTCAAATTTCAAGGGATGTGGTGGAGAGATAAGGAGTTCCTCCCGCAGGTGAATAGGTGGTGGTTAGATAGTGATATTTTTATAGGAACTCCTTGTTTCTGTTTCATGAAGAGAATTAAACTTATGAAGGATAATATCAAAGTTTGGAATAAACAATCTTTCAAAACTGTATTTGAGGAAAGGAACATAGTAGAATCTGAAATTGAGGTGCTCAATTCACATATTATAACCGCAGGCATGTCGAATGATGATTTTATATTAGAAAATTCTCTCAAAAGTGAATTGGCGGCGATTCTCCTCAGAGAAGAAATTTATTGGAAGGAGCGGTCGAGAGATAATTGGATTAAAGAAGGTGACTCTAATATGAAATTTTTTCATGCTTCAGTTAAGGCAAAGAGAGTCGCGAATGGTATACACCGCATTCAAGATTCGCTTGGCATATGGCAGGAAGAATCTGAGGTTATCAAAGGCATTGCAGTCGAACACTTCAGAAAGTTACTTGGAGATTCTCGGGAGAATAATAGTGGAGAGGAAGTTGAAATTTTAGAAGTCATCCCGAAGTTGGTTACCGAATCAGATAACATATTATTGATGAGACCTTTTTCACTTCAAGAGATCAAAAAGGCAGTTTTTGACAATCAAACTGACAAAGTACCTGGGCCTGATGGAATTCCTTCTGAATTTTACCAGAAGTGCTGGAGCTTTATGGGAGAGGAGATTCTCAAGGTGGCAGAAGACTTCAGGAAACATGGTAGATTTGTAAAAGAAATTAACAATACAGTTATTGTATTAATTCCTAAAAAGCAAAGTTGTGATTCAATGGCAGATTTCAGACCGATATCACTATGTAATTCCATATACAAAATTCTGTCTAAAGCTATGGCAAACAGATTGAAACCTATGTTGAATAGATTAATATCAGCAGAACAACACAAATTTGTTCCAGGAAGGGAAATTGTGGATAGCATCATTTTGGCAGGAGAAGCTATCCATTCTATTAAAGCTGATAAATGTCCAGGTATGATTGTCAAATTAGATGTGAATAAGGCGTATGATAAAGTAAGTTGGTCCTTTATTTTGAAAGTTCTGTCTCGATTCAGCTTTGACCATAAGTGGATTAAGTGTATTTCCCACTGTCTATCCTCTGTACATTTCTCTATTTTGGTGAATAGTTCATTGAACAGATTTTTTCAAGCTACTAATGGTTTAAGGCAAGGAGATCCCCTGTCCCCATCTCTTTTTGTCTTGATGGCAAAAGTTTTGGGCAGAAATATTAAAGTGCAATCTTCACTAGGCCGACGGAGAGGAGTGTCGGTTCATAATAGCTTGGATCTGGTCACGCATTCATAGTTTGCTGATGACACTATACTCTTTGGAGAAGCGTCGATTAGGGAAGCAAAGGTGATGAAAGGCGTTCTTGAGAAGTATGAGATTGGTTTGGGTCAGAGTATGAACAAAAATAAATCTGTAGTATTCTTCCTCAACACCAATTGAAAGCTAGGTAATAAGATTGTTGAGGTGATGGGATTTGGTGTCGGCACATTTCCTATCACATATCTTGGTGTTCCACTATTCGCAGGCATATTAGAACCCAAAATATGGGAAGATATTTTATCAAGGTGCCGACAAAAGATGGGAGCATGGAAAAATAAATGGCTATCTCAAGCAGGTAGAATCCAGATGGTTAAATCAATTCTTTCTGTTGTCCCCATATACTATATGTTGATATATCAAATGTCCAACAAAGCAGCAACTTCTCTGGATGGTTTGCTTAAAAAAAATTTGTGGGAAGGAGCGAAAGGGGAAAAAAAAATCCCTCTAATCAGCTGGGATGTGGCATGTTTGAATAAAGAGGATGGTGGGATTGGATTGAGGAAGATGGGGCTTCATAATAAAGCCCTAGGAGCCAAATTGGTTTGGCATATGTACAAATTTCCCGATAAACCTTGGTGCAAAGTGATGGTTGCCAAATACCTGGACTCCATGGAACCATACATGATTCTCACAGTGGCCAACTCAGTTAAAGGATCGCATACTTGGAATTTTATATGGAATAGTAGGGACATTATTACTGATCACTTATCATGGAAGATTGGTAATGGAGACAGAGCCAACTTCTGGAGGGATTCTTGGAATGGAGAAATTCCTCTTGTTGATATCTTTGGAGGAGCATGGGTGGATATCGTGGAAGCTGCAAAAGGATGGAGGGTAGCAGACTATTGCACATCTTCAGAATATTCATCTATCCAAGATTGGATACCAGTAGAGGCCGAAGACTCTGTTAATCAAAAGAAACTATCAGAGATTCTTCTAAGTAGGAGAGTGCCTTCATCTAAGCTAGAAGATCGTCTTATTTGGAGTGCATCTAAATTGGGGGACTACAAAGTATGGCTAGGCTATGAAATTCAAAGGATCAGAAAGCAGGATAGACATTGGTCGTCGATACTATGTTGGGGCAAATGGCCTCTCCTGAAAGCAGGAGCATTCCTTTGGTTAGCATTGTACGGTAGGATTCTGATAGGTAACAGATTGAGAATGATTGGGATAGCAGGTCCGAATTGGTGCGTGTTGTGCAGACATGAGGAAGAGACGACAAATCACCTTTTGTACTGGTGCCCTTACACAAAAGCATGTTGGGACTGGTTGTTAAATATGCTCCAATGGAAGGTGGCGAGAAGTGCCACTCTCAAGGAATTTTTGTCGTCATGGCTGACTGAAAGAATAAAGTCTAAGTGGGGGATACAATGGATTATTTGTCCGTCAATTCTGTTATGGAAGATTTGGAAGGAACGAAATAGAAGAATCTTTGAAGACTATATAAAAGAAGTGGACAATTTAATACAAGTTATCAAGTTTGCTATAGAAGAAGTTTTAAATAATAGATGTCAAGGTCTAATATATAAATTCAAATCTAGATGGGACACAGATATGGAGGAAGCTTGGACTCTGAAGCAATCCAGTGATCATATCATGAAGGACAGGAAAGTAAAGAGACACCAGGTGTTTTGGCAAAAACCCCAAGAAGGATGGATGAAACTTAATTTCGATGGGGCTAGTAGGGGTAATCTGGGTAGTGTTGGGATTGGGGCCATAATCCGTAATTCTGCAGGAAGAGTTATTAAAGCTATATCGGGTTTCATTGGTTTTTCCTCAAATAATTTGGCAGAGATTACAACATTAGAAACAGGGCTTTTCTAGTGTGCTTCTAATGGTATAACCAATCTAATTATAGAAGGGGACTCCCAAGTTATATTGAACGATGTTGAGAAAAATAATTTTCATTCATGGAAGTTGGCGGGCTGGTTACCTAGAATCGAGAGTCATCTTAATATTATTGGTCAATATCACATGCAACATGTATACAGAGAAGGCAATAAGGCGGTGAACTTTTTGGCCAACTTAGGGATCAATTGTCAATCAACATGTGAATTCGATTGTACATCATCTCTACCATCGGATATGATAAGACTTATTGATGCATACCTAGGTTCTCCTCCAACTGAGGGAATAGGCTGAGGTGGTGACGGATATCGACGGAGTAGGGTAGAGCAGTGCAAGCCCATGAGAGATAAGTACACAGAATCTCTATGATGATTAGGAAAATGGGGAAAGAAAGATCTCGTGAGCAAGGCCAAAGACAGAGAATTTTACTATAAAGAGAACCTTAGATGAGAGAGTAGCCAGAACAACCAACTTAGCGATGGCAGATTACTTAGTAATCACTTGTGGGTGTGCCAAGGGAGTTTCAGATGAGGCACCCAAAAATTGGATCGTTCATATATTCAAAAAAGCCAATGAACAGGAGCATGCGACCATTGTGGCGATCTTGGGGGAAGAATTTTGGTCTACAGGGCATGTGCATGACGGAATACTTATTGAAGAATTATATCGGCCGGTGGCTCAAGTGGTGGGAAACACGTTGGCTCTCAATACTTTGTCGCGCAGGACTGTGGAGGAGAGTATGCGCCGTGAGGTGTTGGCCAGCCTAGATCACATTACGGTATACCCGGTTGAAGGCTGCTTGATCAGGTACTTTTGGCTCAATGCGGAGGGTAAGAAGAAGAAGATGAATAAGGCGTGGTCCTTGTTCAAAAGAGGAATTCTCAAGGACTACTGCCTTCAGAAGTTTGACACTTTTGTAAAAGAGAATGAGGATCTCTTCTCTGAAGGAATATTGGATAGGCTACTAGCCATAGGTAATGCTATCATGTACTTGTATAACTGAGTTAGTTGGACAGTTAGTAATTGTAAGGTGGTCAGATGGTCAGATTAAGGTTGTCAGTTTTTAAGGTTTTTTTTTAAACAACATTTTGTAATCGTGGTTTTTATGGAAATAGAAAAGGGTATTGCCCCCTAGGCAGATCTTACTTAAAAAAAATAAAAATAAATAAATAAATAAATTTTTCAAACTTGGAGCAAATGTACAATATTTGTTTTCCAAAACTATAACTAGTTTTAGTCATTGAATATTTTTCTTTTTCCATAGTAGGAGAAGAATTAAGAACAATAATCTCAGAATTTCTTTTCCATAGTAGGAGAAGAATTAAGAACAATAATCTCAGAATTTCTTTTCCATAGTAGGAGAAGAATTAAGAACAACACTCTCAGAATTTTTGAACTTCTGAAAATGGATGGTTTCTCAAAAAAAATACTTATTTAAAATCACCAAAATTTTAATAAAATTACTACAAATTTAATCACCTATTTCTTTTACTTTCTAAATCCGTATCCAAAAAGGTCAAATATTTTAATTAGCAAAGGAACTAAAGAACAAGAAGAAGAAAAAGTATCATTGATTTTTCCTCCCCCAAAACAATATTTATATCTTCCCTCCTACAAATCCATTCCAAAATCTTTTTTCGAGTGAATCGAAAGATGGACCGAGAAACAAAAAAAATTCATTTGTTGGACACCATGGAAATCATTGGAGAATCTCTAAAAATATTGCATCGTGACCCTTTTGCTACCTCTTTCGTTTGCAATTCTCAGACACAAGGTAATCTCATAACCAGTTCTGAGTAAAATCATGGATTACAATGCATTACTGCAAATTTTGGAGCTTTTGCTATTGATAGTTTGTTTTTGATAATCTTTGAATATTCTTTGATACAATTGTGCACATATATCTTCTTTCATGAAGTGAGATGATAAAAGATACTAAAAAAACTCTAGGTTTCCAAGAAAAAACAGGGATAAGAATGGGAAAAAAAAAGGTAACTTGCCAAAGTAATGGGAAAAAAAGTCAAAGTGGTTTTCATAGCCGGAAAACTAAAACCCACAACAAAGAGATTGACAATTATCCGGTAAGAAAAGACATTTCCGGGAGCAAAGCTCCCACACAAAGCCTATCGGCTTAAAAATAATAATTGACATGTAAATAAAAAAAATTACTAAATGTAAGTCAAAATGGACCAATACTCTAACACATGAGAACCTATATATGCTATATTGAAAATACATAAGTAAATTCATTAACAAGTGAAATAAATAACTATTTGTTTCGAATAAAATATCATAACTACCTAGTCGTAGTTGATGAATAGGATAATATTGTACTATATCAATCTAGTACAATGAAAGTACCATGTAAAATGAATGATTAGTTGTTAGTCTATGTCATGGCACGCAATTCCATAGCAATCATACAAATAAGAATGAAAATAAGTTAGTTATATTATTATATATTTTTAATTTATTTTTTATAGTTTGTTTATGATTAAAAAACTGTCAAAATTTATGTATCAAAATCAATTTTAGGAATTTTTAAATTCAAACACTTACCTTTTACTAGATTTGCATTTCTATTTAAGATTAAGATGTAGATTTAGTGGCAAATATGGAAAGAGAGGGAGAAATTTTCTTTGATGAAAGTAGAGTGAAGAGATGGATTGTCAAAGCTAGTCTTCAAAGAAATTACACAAAACAAAAGTACACATTTTCATTATTAAATCTAATGGTACTAATGATTGCACAAAATAAGAAATTATTTACATTCATATAACATTAAAAATTGCACACCCTTACAATTCTCACATTTGTTTGGGCTTACTTTAGTGTTTGTAACTCTTTGTGTGTTTTGGGGCTCATTTGGCCTATGCTTTGGGCTCTCTCTCTCTCTCTCTCTCTCTCTATATATATATATATATATATATATATATATATATATATATATATATGGACCACATTCTATCCCACCCCATCTTTCCATCCTCCCTCTCTCTCTAAATATTAAATGAGTATTGGTAATGAATCTCGATCTTCTTAGTCCAAATGTTTTGTTTTAGTCATGTTTGGACCTTTGTAAGTTGATGCAATGTTGATTTTTCTATGTGGCCTACTAATTAGTTTAATGTATTATAAAACAATATGCAAAAAATAAACTATTTTTTTTTCTAATTGTCCTCTCGCACCTTTTCAAGGCACTCATTGGACACCAAGGTTCAATTACTAGTAATAATTATAAATACATTTAAACATTAAGATTTAAAATCACACTCTATAATCTATAAAAATAAAATTAAAAAAATGCAAGACATTTTTCAAATATTTTGATAGCAAAATCTCGAGAATGCAAAGACACACAAATCCCAAAATAGAAAGTAATAAACGAAATATCTAATAAATAGAAATAGACTTAAAAGATAGCAATACAATAAATTCTTGAGAGAAAATAAAACAAAGTTAGGAAAAAGTTTGCAATATTAAAAGCTTTTAGATTCTCTACTAAAGGGATGAATGAATGTAATGGGTCACTTCAACAAAATCCATTAGAGATGAAAGGATGTATATGTTGTTCCTTGGAAAGTCAGTCTTCTTGCCCTTAACATTGTCTTTTATCTTATATGAAGAGGGCATAAAACCCATAGGAAGAATGAGAAATTAAAATATTTTCCAATATTACAGCAAACACTAGGAACATTAAAACATCTCTAACAAAGAGACTAACGCCCAATGAAATTATGGCTTAACAGGCCAACATATGATTTCTGTCTCGGGCTGATTCAAATGTTCTTTCTAACATGAACACAAAACATTCCGAAATATTAAGAAGTGGGGATGGCCTTTCATACCTAATACACCCCGAAAAGCGTGTCAATCTAGGGCCATCACTCAACAAGAGAACATGAAAATGGTAAAATTTATTTCATTTTGCACCTTTCCTTTTGATATTCAGGACTTGGAAAACCAGAGCACCTCTATGATTTTGCAAGCCAGAGAGGTTCATCAAATTCACCCTTTAGCTTCTCTACAGAAAGACAATCCAAATCCAATTCATTAGCACTGGAACCCTGGTGCCAAACCGGAGTGCCATCTTCATACGCGTTGAAAGTCAGCCTCTGTAGATGACTTCCATCCAATGCAGACACAGAAATCTCCCCATAAGGCTGGTAATGGTGGGGCAAAGAAACAGGTTCCGCCGATACCCCACTATAACTGGCAGGAAACAGCAAGCTTTTCGAATCGGGGCTGAAGACAATATGGTTGATCCTATCCTTATCACAACCCGGCATTCTGCGCAGCCCTGTTCCATCCGGATGAATCAAATAGACGCTGAAATACACATCCTGCTGTGGGTCATGTCGATTAGAGGAAAAAGCAATCCATTGGCCGTCTGGAGACCAGCAGGGCATGGTGTCAATCCAGGGCCCTTGGGTAAGCTGTCGAATCCACCCTTCCTCACCTTTCTCTGCATCCATTATGTACAGATTCTTGTGCCCAGATCGCCCCGATCTGAACACCAATTGTTTTCCATCTGGAGACGAATAGGGAAATGCATTGTTGCTGGTGCCTTCTTTTGTCAGAACCCTCACCTCCGATTTCACCTCGTACTCTTCCCCCAATTCCTCTGGCTTAAAGCTGATAGATATAACATGTACTGTGGATTGATTGGGAGCAAAAACAGGGCCAAGGGAAGCATACAAGAGGCCTTGTTGTTTGCCATTCCAGGCAACTGCAAATGCAGGGCCTTTGAACAATTCCCACCGCTTCGATCCGTCCGCCTTCACCACCTGAACTCCGCCGTTCGGGACACCGACATTGGGATTGAAGGCTATCAGAGACCCATCTGGAGAAAACGCCGGGAAGGCGCCATTAATCCTCTGTAATTTCAGCTTCGGAATTGGGGATTCCACGGGTTCTAAGACAGGAACAACCGTGTCGGCGTCCTGGGCATCTTCGCCCCTGAATCTGTGGAACCCTAATTTCAGAGAATCTGACGAGATGAATGGATTGTAGTGATGAATGCCCGGACTGATGGACTCTGTGACCTGTATAAAAGACTTCGACTGCAGGTCGAAGATTTCAATATGCCTGAATTTGGTCTCTGGTCTGCGTGTGGCAACGGCAATCCAGTTCCCTGTGACAGAAGCGCAGGGGGTGAAGGCATCTACGGAGGGCGGAGTAATGCGTTCTGGTTGAATGGGTTCATCCAGAAGATTCAATCTGTAGATGCTCCACCACCCATCTTCTGCTTTTCTGTGAAAATACACAGTATTCTCATCTGCCCAGCTGGGCCAGCCTCCTTGCTCTGCAACCATCCGCCTGCATGATCCATCCTCGGCCTTGAAAACAAAGAGATCGGTGTGGAGATCCTGAATATGGTCTCTTTCCCAATCTTTTGCCCCGTATGAAGCCACCATTACCCACTTCCCAGAAGGAGAAACAGCAGGGCTGTAGTCCACCACTTCATGAGGGGTAAGGCGAATTGTCTGCCCTGTTTTAAGGCATGTCGCATAAACTGCACACCAGCTCTTGGGCAATTTGTCCGGAGGCTCTTGCATAGACACAAAATAGGCCCTTCCGTTTCTAACCACGGGTCTGTCAAAGAAGAATGCAGGGTGCTCTGAATCATTCACTGTACCCTTCAGTGGACCCAAAACTGGCCCAATCGCCTTTGCAGAGCTGAAATGAAGCCTGGCATTTCCGGTTCTCTCTGATACATAAACGAGCATTTCTTGTTCCTCTTCCTCCTCTTCGTAGTGTGGGTTTGAATGTGGAGATGGAAGGGCTGGTCCATGGAGGAGAAGCTTGGCGTCGGAGGGAGTGAGGAATTGAGCATTGTAGTTGATAGATTTTCCGTCGGTGAGTCTTTTGTGGTTGGGGAATTTGGGATACGAATGGAGAGAAAGGGGGTGAGGAAGGTGGAGAGTGAAAACGTCGAAGCCATAGTGAAGCCTGCCCAGAACAGCATACACAATCGTACCCTCCAATTTCCTGTCCTCGACCTCTCCCATGGTCGCGATGAGAAATTGAATTAGCTGAGGTTAGTAGATGACATGGAACCCCATAATGGCGCCCAGTTAATGGAGGGCAATCATTTGATAAGCATTTTGTCGTGCATTAAAGGAATCCACCACCCCAGTTTGTGGCCACAGAAGCGTCCACGACTATAATGTAACGTTTTATATACCTCTTTCCACGCCTCTCAATACCATTTGGGACTTTGCAGGTGCAGTTGAGATAATATTTGGCTGATGTTGTGTTAGATCTGGAAAGTCGGCAGAATAATAATTAATGGGCGGGACAATATGGTCCCATAGCAACAAGGATAACACGTCATATATATTACGGGAAGGTTATTAGGATTGATATATTGATGCATAAACTTCCTTCAATAAAAAAAATAGATAATTTGACCTATTTGTTATGCCTATAGGCATAAAAGATTTTTTTTTTTTAAATTATTATTATTTTAAAATTTAATATTATTTTTATTGAAAATAATTAGTTAATATTTTTAATAAATATATGAAAAAAGAAAAAAAATATTTCTACATAATTTTAAATATATAAATAATAATAATAGTTTACATAATATTATAAATTATAAGATTTGAAAATTATATATATATATATATATATATATATGGGCTCGTTTGGGGGCTGGAATTGGCATTATCGAATTTCGAATAATGCCAAATTTCATGTTTGGGTCCATAAATAAAAATGGAATTGGAATTACAAAATTCCAATTTTGCCCCAAAATGGGCATATCAATCTTCCACCTAAATAGGTGGAATTGGTATCCGACAAAAGCAAATTTAATATCTCGTCGGATCCGTGACATGATAGGTGTGTAAATGTGTGTATATATATACACATGTGTGTATGTGTATATACAAATATATGTGTGTATATAAATATATACACATACATGTGTGTATATACACATATGTGTGTGTATATATATATATGTGTGTGTGTGTATATAAATATATACACATACATGTGTGTGTATATATGCATACACATGTATATATATACACATGTGTGTATGTATATATATACAAATGTGTGTATGTGTGTAGACACACATGTGTGTATATGTATAAATATGTATATATACACCAATGTGTGTATATGTGTAGATACACATGTGTGTATGTGTGTGTATACACACACACATGTGTGTGTGTGTGAGTACACACATGTGTGCATGTGTGTACATATACACACATACACACCGTATTCAAAAAATTAAGAAATAAACAATTAAAATTATTTATGCATCTTCTCAATCATCTTCCGGGTGAACCAAACAGGTCCAGCCCATATTCCAGAAATCATTTCCAGGATATGTATCTTCCATAATTGTAGCATCTTCTGAGCATAATGACATCTACATCCAGTAGCAAGGTTAAGAAAGGATTTGAGATGTTGGTCAGGAATGCAATCTGCGAACCTCCCAAGTTTAAGCTTCATCCAGCAGTTGCAGAGGAGATAGACCCGATGGGAGTTCATTCCCTAATTCCTCCAAGGGTATTATTGATCAATGACATCCGATCCTTCTATCATTGCACAATTCAACAGCTTGGAACATTAGAAATGAAGAGTGCTTATGATAAACTCTGTGATGCCGAAAATCTGAAGCCAGAGCATAAACACCTAGAAGTCAGGGTTTGACTCACATCATGCATATGCCATAGAATTTCCAGGTTAAGTGGATTAGGTTCATTCTGAGCCGTGTTCACGACATGCAGCTATGGCTGGAGCAACCAGTGAAGATTACAAAGACAATGATACACTGTGTTACAGGGTACCCTATGTTGGACAAGTCCAAAGCTACCAAAACCCTACCTCGGGATGTCCTACCTAAGAAGACTCTTGCCGAGTAGGAAGACAGAGGCATGAGAATTAATGGAGTGACTAACATGGAATTGAAGTTTGGGATTCATGTTATTGCTCACAAAATCTACAGCTCTAGCCGACCTAACAACATACCATGTGAGGCTATGGACTTGGCATACAAGGTGGTCAAGAACAACCTCTCATTTGACCTTGCCAAGTTGCAGCTCATCCAATTGAGCAAGAATATGGAGAGCATCCGGGCATCAAAGACAAATCCATGTAAGTTTGGTTCACTTCTGGTCTGCATATTCTTTTACATTTAGAATTTTTTCCCTTCCAAAGGCATAGTTGTTTGGAAGAAGGACAAACCCATAATATATCAAATAAATGAATCCATAAATGAATTAGGAGACAATTTTGAGAGCATCATGGATGCATATTTTGAGGAATTCAGACAAAAGATGCAAAATAGGTATAGAATCCCTAAACAATTGGTTGAAGACCATAAGGATGTTGTTTGTTTCCTAGTTGACTGTGATAAAGTATATATTCAGACAGTCGGACCTAGGGTTGCATGGGTGAAACCTCTTGCATATGAGGTTAACATAGATGAGACCAAGAACATCATTGAAGCTCTTGTGAATGAGCCTATTGACCCCAAAGCACCTTACTTTGGTACATATGAAGAAGCCAAGAGTAGAATTTCAATAGAGATTGAGATCCCTAAGATTTTGAAAAGAGGAAAGAAAAGGTTAGAATAGTTTGGAAAGAAGTATGGAAAGACTTCTCCTTCTATCTCAGTAAGCCAAGGAGATGAAATCAAGATAGAAGATGATATATCTGAAAATGAAGAGGAAGAGGTAGAAGCAGAGCCTCCTAAGAAGAAAAAGAGGCTAGTTCTCAAGAAAACACCTAAGGCCCCTACCCCTGTCCTCACAACCTGCAAACCAAGAAGATCAAGAAGGAAACTCATATTACTTAAGGAAGATGAAGAAGATGACATCACATTAAAGAAGCCTCCACCTACCTTTGAGAGAAGGTACTGGTATGAGTTCTCTGAAATCTCTGAATTATGCTTCCAGAACGAAGGATGAATATAAACAAATTAAGGAAGCATTTGTAGAGAAGATGACTAGATAGAAGTATGATCCATCCGAATTGAAGAGTCATATGCCTGACCACCTATTCAAGGCAATATTTGTTCCCTAGAGCAATGTTGTCCGAACAGAAAAAGATATCAGAGAATAGACATTGAGACAAGTCATGCCTACTATGACAAACAAAGAGGTAAAAGAGGCCATGACCAGGTATGAAACCAATCACACTCCAAGGTTAAGGACCTTTTAGGTATTAAATAAGAAGATAGAGGATGTGGTGCAGGAAGCTACAAACATATGAAAGACAGTCTTAGAAATCTAAGAAGAAGACAAGACTAAAGTACCGAGTACAGAACACAAGGAGAAGACTGATGATGCATATTTACTTGAGGTGGAATCTATTGAAGCATCCAATGCAGAGAAGATAGTAGTAGAGGTAATGCCATATCTACCACAATCACCTATTCATATCATCCTATCTCCGAGCAAAGACAAGTCTACTGAATCAACATCAGGACTAGTAGGGACCGAGCACCAGGCTCCACCTACTACTAGGCCAAGACTGACCGAGTCACAGTGTTGGAAAGTGATCTATTTTGCATGGTGAGATCCACTTTTTGGTTGTCATTTATGGAAACACATCTGGGTTACAGATCGATTCTTATAAAGTTAAGTTTTGATGACTCCGAAATTGACTAAGTATAGAAGCAGAGATACATAGGTATTTTGGGTGTCAAAGATCGAGATCGATGAATTAGGGAAAGAAATCTTAGAGGAAGATAGTATGAGGTATATGTGACCTCCTCCTAAGATCGATTTTGTTTATGATATGTTTACAACGAGTTAGAGAGATTTGAAGACAGACAGACATCAGCAGAACAGTGATACAGAGCAATTGGAAAAAAGCGAAGATTGAGAGAGTATGACATGGACTCCAGGCAATCGGAGCTAGATTATGGTTGTTGATAACCTACACTTT
>MU226433.1:4754707-4764947 GCA_018584345.1 Thuja plicata
ATATATTGCCCACCCCCCCTCCCTTTTTTTCCCATTTTAAACCCTCATTATTAACGCACATGGTATTATATTGCCCCTTCAGTGAAGACCCTGGTTTGTAGGCCGATTGAATAAATCTAAAATGAAGAGGCATCTTGTTTCAGTTTTTAAACTTGGACTAAAATTCTTGCTACTGCAATAAGCAAATATGACTCCATTTGAAAGAACTCTCTACATATACACATACACATGCATATGCATATACGTCATACATACATACATACATAAACACACAAACATAGACACACACACACACACACACACATACACATACACATACACATCTTCATTTACATATACATACATACATCAAACAACACTTCTAAATGACCATTTTTTACTCTTGTGTATATATGAATCTTATAGTGTTTGTCTTGACTATTCAGAAGCTTTAACAATATCTATATATAGTCAAGTCACATACAAAGACATTAAAAAATTATCAAAATTCAATGTATGTTTAGAATCTTAGAATGTACATAGTTAACTATAATGATGACTAATACCCTTCTAGTATTTTGAAATTATTGATAATAGACATTCAATTCTTAAAATTATTACGTTGTAGGCATTTTATATCCGATATTCACAACCTACTTTATGCAATCAACGATTGAAAACATTGGAAAAGGAATGGATGACCATTGGGACAATCTCATCTATCCCTGCTGCGAGTACCGAACCGATGGAAAACTAGGTACGTAGTTTGTTTTGTCAAAGGAACAATTTATAAAATGAAACGGTTTCGTTACTCTGAACCGTTCTAAAAATAAATAATTATTTATGGCTTGTTTCAAATAAATCGTTCCAAAGAATTCACAAGAATTATGTTGCTGAAGATTGCACAACAACTGCTATTTCCTTTGCCCTTTTCTTTCCGCAGTTTTTTCTCCTTCTGCCAATGTATTCCATGACTAAATTGGTGGCTGGATTGCAGAGCCTCTCTGGCCAATTTATTAAAGCGGTAGAAGAGGATGGGACAATCTTTCATTTCTAAGATTGGTAAACAATTGCTAAAGGGATTGAAATATCTTCACGGTTGGAGGATTATGTACGGAAATCTCAAGCGGTCCAGTCTATTGATTTGCAAAAGTTCACAAGCAGTTAAAATTGCAGACTTTGGAGTGAGTCGAAGTGATCTAAATGTTCAGAAACCGTATTTGTACCTACTATTATCTAGGACTTCACTCCTTGAAGAGGTTCCTTCGCCCCTGCCATGTCCCAAACAATGAGACACCATTCTCCTCACTTATTTTCACCCAATTTAATGGTGGATGATTTGTCATTCAACGCAATTCTCCCTAACCACAAAGCCAACAGTTTGCTAGTTTACATAATTCTCCTTAGAAAAAAAGCAACTTATTTTTCCATTAAACAAAATTTCTCCTTAGAACAAAATGGGTAATTTAAAAACAAACAAATTTCTTCCCGGAGACAGATAAATTGCAGACATCTATGCAACAAACCCTGCTGAACATATCAATTCCCCATTTCAACCAATGTTCAACAGTTAGAATCCCATGAAAAATATTATTCCACACAAAGAAATGTTATGCCGCAAGCTAGTTTCAAAAATATAGGGAACCCAAAAATTTAAAAAGTATAAAATGAAACACTTCAACATGAATTCCATTTATGACCGATGAAACAGTGACCCCAAAAGACCCACCAAAACTACTGATGTCAACTGATTAAATCATACGAGATGGGAAAGAATTAATGATAGAAAAGGTGCAAATATTTTCTCCGGAATTTGAACGTGTCACCTTGGGCTATTTACTAGAAATTGCACTTTAGTGTGCAATGGGAACGCAGTAGAGTTATGGAAAGATCATGTAAGTATTTGTCCCTTTGTAGATCTCCTTATCTTTGTATCAATATATCTCACCATCTATATATCTTTATAACTATTCCTCTCTATCTCTCCCTATCTATGTCTCCCTTTGTATCTCCCTAGATCTCTTTCTATCATTACCTCTTGATCTATCTCTAACTCTCTATCTGTTTTTCCCCATCCTACCACTTTATATTCATCTATATCTCTATCCAACCATCTCCCTCCATCACCCCCTTCCTATACCTTTTAATCTTTACATCTTTATATTTCTTCTCCCATCTCTCCCTCTGTATGTGTTTCTATCTTGTCATCTCTCTATCACTCTCTATGCCTATATATCTCCCCCGGTCAAATGAAATCAATGAATGGCTAAAACTATTGAATGGTTAGATGTTTCCCAATCACCTTGCATAGTAATAGTGTAAGAGATTTTTTTTGTTGGAAGCAACATTGTAAGTTATTCTTAATAGTATTACCTTATAAAAAAGAAAGCATGAATACATATTCAAAGAATTAAATTGAAATCCTCAAACACTATTATGACTTAAAAAATAGTTGATAATAAGATTTGATCAAGTTAAACTATTAGTCAAGCATTGCAATATCTAGAATGTTTAATAAGCATAATAAATCATTGAATTTTTTTACTCTTGAAATATGATTTCTTGCATGAGGCTCAAGGAAATTGCAAAAATAAAAATATAATTACTGTAAGATATAAATGGTTTTTAATATGTACAACACTATGTATTCAATTTGAAGTTGTACTCATATGTTTGATAATAACAACAACGTTCAATAAAGTATAACTAAAAGAAGTCAATCTTATCTATTCCTTTTAAATGGGACTTAGAAGGCTTCAATTAAATGGCGTGTTTGACTGAAGGGGTTTTGAAAACACACACACACACACACACATTGACTCATCTACATGCACCCACCTACCCACATAACCATGTACTAACTGTGCGTGTGTATTTGGGTACCTGATAAGAGAGACACAACACATCAATAAGTCATTGCATTAGTTCAAAACGGTTAGACAAGCATGTAAAACCACCTAAAATCGACCTATTGCCTTCTAACTAAGAAGAGTTTGATTAGTAACATAATAGCCCTTAGATTATGCTACAACCAGTGACACATACAACATAGCATGAATGATTTTAGTTCAAAAACAAGCTAAAAAGATGATAAAGTATGCATTCTAGCTCTAAAAGTTGAAATGAAAACAATGCATAAGCATGAAATGAGAGATAAAATATAAGTCTAATGTTAATTTAATAGCATAACAATGCATTTAGGATATGAGGTGAAGGCTTATTTGCTCTAAAAAATGGCTTCTATTTATAGAAGAATGAGAGAGAGAGAGGGGAGACAAGGTGAATTAATGAGTTAAGGGATTTATTAATGGAGATGTAAGAACCATTAATGCCTTAGACATTAATGAGGCATGGAGGAGACATAGGCTTAAGGCATCTTCATTAATGAGGCATTAATGAAAGCCTTAAAGAAGCATGGGGAGGGTGTAAGAGGATGACTTGAGAAAGTGGACCTTAAGGAAGTCAAGCTTGAGAAAGTGGACTTTCTCAAGTGGGTTGAGTTGCTAAGCATTCTTTAATGGAATGTGACAACATTATGAGGTGGGTTAAAGTAGAACTAGATTAGCAAGGGTGAATGGGTTGAGAAGGGTTAGAACCCAGGGTAGAAGTGGTTGAGATAGGCTAGGTTGGGGTTTAGGGGAATATTAATTAAATGAATTAAACTTATTTAATTCATTCAAAAATATAGGAATTAATTATCTAAACAATTTAATTACTTTTTAATAATTAGGGGACTATAGCCATTTTAATTAAATTAAATAGGCTAGGGGAATGGGTTATTTGCAAGTGGGTAATTGATTTAGGATTTTATTTAATTCCTTTCTAATTAAATACTATAGCCATATTTGGATTTGATAATATTTGATTTATTGAAATTGATTTGAATTGTATGGCTGAAGTAGTTAATATAAATTAGTGATAAAAATCACCTAGGACATTAAAATCTGATTTAAAGAATTATGCCAAGTAGTAACAGGGTCGTTTGGACATAATCGAGGGTATGATCACACTTAGGAAAAATAGGGTCCATAGTTGAAACAGACCAAATTTAGGTGGTTACTTTTGCCCCTCTTTGAATTGATGTGCGAGCAACGCATTGATTCAAATAAAGTTTTTGATTTTGACTTCAGAAAAGATTGAGAATCCTGTTCTTGGTTGTCGAATGAAATGTTGATGAGATCAGTCTCGCACTTTGATTTAAACTAAACTGATAGAATTGATTTTGAACTTGGTTGTCGTCCAAAGATCAATAAAAGATTTCAAAGATATCAATTCTGAACTTGGTTGTCGTCTAAAAATTGATAATATTGATTTTGAACTTGGTTGTCGTCCAAAGAGTCAGTATGAAGCTGCCAAGAGCTTGATAAAAATCTTTTTAAAAATGAGGAAACATAAGATATCAACTCATGAGAACCAAAGCTTTCTATCCAACAGTTCTGACTTTAGTCAAGGAAACTGTTATGCCCCTAGTTTTTTTGATAACAAAGTCATTTTTAATGTAGTTTTGAGCAAAAATTTAATTGATTATAGTGTGATCATGCCCCCTCGGAAATGAAATCGAAGGAAAAGAATAAAATCCCTTAGTTGAACGAACGTATTACTTGCAGGATGCAGTTAGGACAAGAAAGAATGGAGTAGAAGAAATGGGAAAAGAAGGTGGGTTTAAAAATAAACACACGATTACCAAGTTAATTACGTGAAAATGTGAGTGAGAAGACTGATAAAATGATGTTAGACCAAGATGTATGATGAAATGTGTGGTTTGGACCGATGTTTTGGGACAAATGAAGCAAATTCACAATTTTTAGAACTGTCATAAGAAGGGATCCATATTGCTGAAAACATCTTAAGCACCTTCGATTTGGTTCCCAATTGATCAGAAAGAGAACAGAACTGAAGTTGTAGTTGTCTGGGAGGAGTTTTAGAACTCCTAAATGTCTCAAAAGACTCATATAAGCCTCCCAAAATTACCATTTCACTATTCATTTTCACTTTCCTTCATAGTAAATCAAAGAGCTCTGTAGAGAAAATGTTAATGCCCGTGAGGAAGCACCGTTTCAAGATGAGCCAACGACACCAGCGTCCAGCCAACTACCCACCGCCGGTAAGTGCTCGATAAACTACCCTGTGAATTTTGCAAATTTGAATTTCATGCATTTTTGTGATAGTTATAGCCCTTGGAATTTAGGATCACATCTGGGATTTCAGATCGCATCCTGCTAATCCCGACTCGCATCCGGTTTTTCCCGGATCGTATCCAGTTTTTCCAGATTCCTGTGTTGCATTCGGTATTTCTCAGATCGCATCTCGTTCCTTCATTTTTGCCTTGTTTTCAAAGAAAATCCATCAGTGGGTCGCATCCTGTTTGCTTAGGATCGCACCCTGTGTTTAGGATTGCATCCGATAAATGCAATCACATCCTACATTTCCAGGATCACATCTGGTAAGAAACTTAGAATTTTAATGTGTTTTGATCTATTTGCATCCTGCGAACTTGGAATGACTTAGCGGAGTGGGAGTTTGTCCTTTTGTCGTAGATAGGATTCTGATGTTGTATTGTTTTGTCCAAAATCAGGCCCAGTTTGAGGTAGTCACTTTTCACGGCACTTATCCTGCATGTGTACTTGCATTGTCTGGCTGATTGTCAGATGATGAGCAGACGACCGTGATCTGATGTGGATTGCATTCTTTGATAGGTTTACCCGAGATCAGGGTAAACCGTGGGTTGTTGACTGCTCTTGCCGAGAGATGACATTCTGAGCACAACACCTTCTACCTACCGACTAGAGAGATTATAGTGACACCTGAGGACGTTTGGAGGATATTGTGCTTACCGATGGTTGGTCATGAGGTACAATTTGAGTCTACAACGGTCATGGCAATTGGTGCTGCACGAAGATACTTCCAGGATGATACCATAGACCGTAGATATCTTTCCTGGGACTATATGGTCAATCATTATGATTGATTATCTATTTATTTGGCAGGTCTGGTAGGCGACATCCTTATGCCAGATAGTGGCCAACATGGTTTTATGGTTGGTTGGGTTGATATGATCGAGCAGATGGTGACCCACCGTCGGCAATTTGCTTGGGGCAGCTGTATCTTAGCTCATATGTACAGAGAGCTCCACGAGATCATGTATCACTATACCCGCAATATGACTGTGGGGATTCTTATTCTACAGATCTGGGCCTGGGACCACATCCCTGTGACATGGCCGATTGTTGATAGGCAGAGGGCACCTGAGTAGCCCTATGTATATATGTATGCAGGCCTTTTACAATAGCCCCATCTGGGAAAGATTGAGTACTGGCATCGATTATTCGATGATATAACAGAGGTCGTGTGGAGACCATACCTAGACTGCGAGGTGTGGACTTCTGACGCTCGACAGGTACCATATTTGTGTCAAAGCAGATATTTGATTGGCCGGATGAGATATGTTATTGAGCGCTTCATCATTACCAGAGTATTGAGGCAGTATGGTTGGCGACAGGGCCGTATAGAGGATATTGCAGTGTATGCCCGCACCAGAGAGGAGACACCACTATGGGGGGCGCAACTGACTTATGAGACAACCCATCAGGAGATCTGGGACATAGTTACTATAGACTGGGATCTTCGGCCAGATGTAGAGGATGCAGGTGTATCAGATGGGTATGTTGCTAAGAGGCTCCAGTATCCCTTTCCTTGATTCACTATTCCAGAGGAGATTATTCCTCGCATAGAGGAGCCACTTGATTATGATCCTGATGACCGACCCGTTAGGGGTAGAGGAGGCAGAGACAGAGCTCCTGGGAGACATGAGGGCCGCGATGGTGGTAGAGATGGTGGCAGGGATGGCAGGCGTCCTCCTCTAGATGATGGACATGATGGAGATGATAGGGGTGGTGGAGGAGAGGCCGTGGATACAGGTGGTGCCAGCGGTAGTGGGTAGGGCCAACGACAGAGATTTAGATTTGTGGCCCCTCGAAGAGATACGAGCCCATTTCTTACAGGTGAGCAACAACATCAAAGGCGTCAGGGGGCACCTGAGCAGGAGGCAGGCAGAGATGGGGATCCATTATCCAGATGTGAGTAGGAGAGGGAGAAGCTCTATGCCAGGATCACAACCTTGGAGGCTAGGGTTACTATTGCCGATGCTTTACTGGCAGACATGGATTTACAGTTGGAGAGACTGAGGGTACAGAGGGATGCACATGCCCATACAACAGTCCATCAAGGATAGAGGGCTACATATTATTATGCCCTATACCATGCAGTAATTCCAGAGGGGCAGAGAGCTCCTTCATTTTCTCGAGTGGCCCAGCAGTCAGAGGGGGCCATGCCTCCTCCAGCAGTGCCTTTTGCACCACCTCCTCCTCCTCCTCCTGACCAGGGAGAGGGGATGGGACAGAGCTGAGATATTTTTACCATTTTGTATGACATGTACATTTTGAGATCATATATGTATATCTGGATCCTGCTGAGATCCCCTTTCTTGTATATTTGGATCCTCCTGAGATCTATTTTTGTAGATGACAATTTATACATATATCTGATTCATTTTTGACGTACTGATACTCTTTATGCTCACTGATACATTTTATGCTTTTTGATACTCTTTATGCTTTGATTTGTACCATATTATGATGATATATATCTGATGCTGTTATGATTTTGACATGTTCCATGAGTTCTTTCTACTTTCATAAATGTGGTAAATGTATCTGTTTGCACATGTGATGATATCTTGGTCTTTTGATGAGTTAAATTTTAGATGATAACATCATTTTATAATTTGGATGTGATGAGTCTTTACTGATATAAATATGTTTTAAATGATACTCATGTGAAAATGCAAATGTATGTTTCTTTTGTTTTTCCTGTTTATGCAGAATAAATGTATGGATGCACTTAGGATGAGAAAGTAACAATGCAATACATGGATGCTTTATTTTTTTATTTTCCTGTTTCTGCTTTTCGATGAATGCAAAATGTATGCTATGGATGTGCAACGATATTTAATATCAGTAATATGGATGATGTAATTAACTTGATGTTTAGAAGAAGATAGAAACCATGTTTGAGCGCACAATTCCTGATGCTGTTATGTCTTTTATAAATGCACCATGCAATTTCTAAATGTAGCTATATGCAGACTCTTAGGACTTTGTCACTGATTAGCAAATATTGCACCATTTTTATCATCATTGGGCGCTTTTCAGAATGGATACCATCAGATAATACAACCATCACTAATACCCACTGATATTATGAAAGTATGAATACTATATTTTATTAAAATATCAGAAAATAGACTTAGGCATCAAGGCATAGAAGCCAGGATAACAAAATAGTCACCTTCCTTTTAATATACCAGATTTTGATTTAAGGAAAGATATTGGACCCGCAATGACCTTGAAAATTCATATCCTTGGGTACATTATGATTCGTATACCTTAGTGAGAATCTGGATCAGAAAATAGACAAGGAAATTGTGTCAAACTCACCATAGTTTACACATAACGAAGATCGAGATATATACGGCTATCTACCCATAGTAGCAGCTCTTACCATAAACATCCAAGTCAAGTGAAATTTATAAGATCATTTGGAATAATCACCATACATAGAAACTTAAGAAAACATTATGTCCCCTATCCTTGTGACTCTTTGTCTTTGTGCAGACGTCATTGAGTAACTAAGAAGACATAATAATTTATCAATTGTGAATCAATCCAATAAAATTTATAATTAATTAGATGCCCCTAGTTGAAAACATCATCAGGAAATTAAAGAATCATAATCAAACCATTATCAAACTATGTGTTTAAGTAGTACTTGTTTATTCATCTGTCAAACACAGTAAAGATTCATCAATCAGAAAATTAGAATATAAGCAATATGGTGTTCCATGTCTGTGTATTGATAGGATAATCCGTTCATGTTTACGATCCAATATAGCCTTGTAGGAACTCCGTTAATGTAAATGTCATGTCTGGATATGTGATCTTTGAAAAGACACCCTTGTTTTGAAAAGTGACATTGTTCTGGATGTATCAAGAAATATTGTGTCTGCGAGGCAAAACCATCCTAAAGCAACCTAGCAACCGTAACTGACTAACCCAACAAAAGATGCCCCCAGTGAAAAATGACTTATTCCTAAGACGTAAAGATAGACAAATCCCAAGTGAGGATAAGATAGTTATTTAGGAAGATGAAGTCAGCGTACAAGCACAGACAAAATTATGAAGGCCTAGTATTAGTAGTGCATTGATAGATGGGGCGCATAACACAAGTGATGCCTGATTGCCAGGTTTTCACCACTTGGCAAGACCTTTTTCTTTCTTTTTGCTACCAAGATGCCTGTTTTACCAGGTGCTCATCAAGGCACTTTTTTCTTTTTCAATTTTTTTGCTATTTTTGCTTTTTTGAATGTTTTTGGTATTTTGCAAGAACTTTTTGCTGTACAGACTCTGCTAGCCAAACATTAAGCGTAGAACTGCTTCAAATGTAGAGTGTAGATAGGATCTAGAAGAACGTCTCCTTCAGGAATAGCTAACTGATAAGCTCCAGTCCCAAAAGTAGCAGTGACAACATAAGGTCCTAGCCAGTTAGGTTCAAATTTTCCTTTCTGCTCCTTTTTAGGCTGGTTCTTAGGATTCTCCTTGAGGACGAGATCTTGGTATCTGTTGGAAGGTGATGAAGAAAAAGTACTTCTTTAGATCATCAACTAGTTGCTTGTAGGGAATCAAATTTTCATCTTTTGTTTGATACTCCCCATTGACTTGATTGATAATTAGTTGGGAGTCACCATACACGTGTAACTCCATAATCTTCCATTCCATAGCTAGCTTGAGGCCGTTGACCAATGCTTCATATTCTGAGATATTGTTGGTGCATGGGAATATTAATTTGTAAGATTTGGGAATCTTGTATCCTTGTGGAGTTATGAAGAGGACTCCTGCCCCAGATCCTTGTTGAGTGATTGAACCATCAAAGTACATCTTCCAGGGATGTTCACTAAGATGCATGATTATTTCATCAGGAAATTCAATTAGTAAAGGTTCATCATCCTGGAGTGGTGAATCAGCTAATTGATCTGCAAGTACCTGTCCTTTGATAGCTCTCTGTTCTACATATTCAATGTCAAACTCACTTAGAATTAGGACCCATTTTGCCAAACGTCCTGTTAATGTTGTTCTGCTCAAAAGATACTTTAGAGGGTCTATCTTAGCAATGAGCTTCACTGTATGAGAGAGCATGTAGTGTCTCA
>MU226433.1:4782858-4831154 GCA_018584345.1 Thuja plicata
ACCAACACATAGTTGGTCAAAATTTTGACGAACACGGGATGTGTTGGTCAAAATTTCGACCAACACGGGCATAGAAGGAAAAAAAAAAAAAGAAAATTTTAAAACCATTTTGCACTTTGGTCGAAATTTGGGTTCAAATCTACTAGTGTTTGAAGAAACACCTCATTCAATTAAACATTTTTTGTTCTGACATGAAAACTTTAAAATACAATAAAAATTTATTCTACCACCCTTATATTTATTGTATTCTATCCTTAATTTAGAATTTACAAAGCTATTGAATGTTTTAATATGAACATGACTATATTTAAATTCCACATAAAAATAAGCAAATTTAAAATAGACGATTTTTTTTTTGTCTAGATGAGTGATCTTTGATGCCTGATTCTAGATGAATTATGTAATTAAATCGATCTAACTCAATTACATAATTGTGTTTAATTTTGGATTTGATGCCTTGGTCACGACTTAGGGGATTGATTTTCAGATTAGGGCTCCTAGTTATAACAGACCATTTTCAAGTGATTACAAGCTCATTTTTTTTCTATCAATTTATCTCACCAGCTATATCTATTTCTATCTCTTCCTCTCTATGTTTCCCTATGTATCTTCTTATAACCCTCCCTTGTCTTTATCTCTCTTTATATATCACTTCCAAATTAATATTCATTCTTATTTTAACTTAATTTTAACTTTGATTTACAAAACTAAATCTTATCTAAATTAGTTAAACACATGCTAATTTATTATAATCATAATGTTAGTTTAGAATTTAAAAATTAATACTTATAACTATTAACTTATTTGACATAATTAATATTCTAATAATAAAATATAATAATTAATTTAACCTTAAATTTAATTCTTAACCATTAGTGTAAATATGTTATTGCAACTCATTTTTAATTATTAGTATAAATATGTTAGCGTTGTCTTATCTTAAATATACTTATGTTATTGATTTTTTTTGTCTTTATTCCAAACATAATAATTACATGAAGAAAGCTTATTAAATATAGGTGTGTGGCAATTTGTATGACTTGTCATATGTCCTATCTAAATTTCCTCTATCTTTTCAGCCCATCTTTATTGTTTGCCAACTACCCACAACGTTGTCTTTCTTATATCCATCCCTAATATTCTCCAATGTACATGTTTGCGCTGTTAAAAAGCTGTCAAAGTTGGAGGATATTTGGAAAAATCTGGCAAATTTAATTGAGAATTTTAGCCTCAAACCAATCAGTTGCATCCTATGAAAAAGCTTCAGAGGCTCTTCAAATCTCTCATTTTGTGCATATCCAACAATCAATGCTTTATATGAAACCCTGTTTTTTCCAGCATTTTCTGAAATAATTCATGTGAAACATAGCCACCACTCTAGCATTTTTTTTTCGCCACTCATAAATGGTGAGTAGATAAGCATTCAAATGACCATTATAGAGAGCTTTATGTTTTTCATTCTTCTCTCACTTTCTAATTTTTTTTCCTAGAATTGTCAACAAGTTGTGAAGTAGTAAGTATTTATAGAGAGCAGATTCAGATATGGCATGGACTTATTTCAAAGAAATGGAAATGACATAAAATGATGATGGTAGAAACTGGTTGAAAATAGAATGTGATGAAAAAATTAAAGGATGTTCTGGGCTCTCTCAAATATGAGCTCAACATCGGGTAAGTCTTATATGTTGGCCATTGTTTTCCTGTTATACAATGAGACAATAGCCTAGTCGACAAATAAACACTTTACAGTTTCTCACATACTAAATGGTGAGTAGATAAGCATTCAAATGACAATTACAGAGAGCTCTATATTTTTCATTCTTCTCTCACTTTCTAAATTTGTTTTTCCTAGAATTTTTTTTCCTAGAATTGTCAACAAGTTGTGAAGTAGTAAGTATTTATAGAGAGAAGATTCACACATGGCATGGGCTTATTTCAAAGAAATGACAACAATATAAAATGATGATAACGGAAAATGGTTGAACATAGAATGTGACAAAGAAATTAAAGGATGTTTTGAGCTCTCTCAATGATGAGCTCAACGTCGGGTAAGTCTTATTTATTGGTCATTTTTTTCTTGTTATACAACGAGACAATAGTTTGGTCGACAAATAAACACTTTACAATTTCTCACAATGTAACATTAATGGTGAATGCAGAGAGCAATCTAGTGCTGCCTGATGCAGACAGGAAAATATTCTGGTCTACAAATTTCACCGGGCCATCTAATGTTACTCTTGATGAAAATTGGAATCTGATTGTGTACAACAGGGGCGATAGGGCATTGTGGCAGAGTTTCAATTATCAAACCAATACGCTCATTACTTGCCAAATTAATTGAATGCAGAAAATCAAACAATAAATAACCAAATTAAAAATATGATCTTACCTCAAGAGTGAAATGTACAGCTGCGACATGATTATTCAAAGAAGCCCACTACAAAGCATAATAACTGTTGCCATCAGGCTTTGATACAGAGCAACCCTCCTCTAACATCAACCTCTTTAGCGCCTCCACATCACCATATGTATCTACAACATACACATTATTTTTCAGCTGCTCTTCGTGCCCCAAATTGTTTTGAGCTTCTGTGGCCAGCTCAATCTCTTAAGAAGCCATTCCAGGTGTATGTTCCCAAACACTGATGAAATATTACATGTAAAGGCGTCAAACAATGGAAACAGATCACATGCAATGATGCAAGTCACAGAGTTGAAATGATGATTACAACATTCAACTTCATAGGATAATACCAACCCAAGTGCTTGTACTTATTATCATTTTTCTAACTTATTAAGAACCCAAAAAATAATCACTGCAAATTCTTTCAAACTTAAACAAGATTAGCTGAAACTATAAAGGAAATATTTGTTCTCCACTTGCTTCTAAAAAGTGCATGTGAAATAACATTTGATGTAAAATGAGAAAAACTCATTCTATCAAAACAAAATTACAATTGGGAAGTAATAACAAATGATTCGTTAGGCTTCAAGAACCTGGAATTTTAGACTAAACATGGATTAAGACACTTTCAAACATGTATTATGTATTAATGAACAAAACATGGGCAAAACACGGATCTTTAAATTCAAAATGGGAAAAGCAAAAAAAACATCTTCATCAAGGTTACAAACCCTTCTAGTAGCAATCTTATTGTACAATCATCAAGAAGTGAATGACTAGTACCCTTGTAAAAATAATCCCACACACCATATTGGTGTCCCACTTGATGGTCATTGAGTAAGATAACCTCAACCTTTCCATTACTTTTAAGTATCAATCAAGATAACATGTTGTAACATGCATTCCCTAAAACCTTAGCAAGATTAATACGTAGAAGTCTTAAACTATTATCTTTCTAATTTTTTAATAGACACAACTATGAAGATAACATTGTATTTAATTATATAGCATATAATAAATCTCCATATTGAAGCTTAGATTTCTTTGCGTAACCGACCAATTGTTTGGGATATGCTTTACATTTAAAAAAATTGACCTGAAATGAATGATAACCAATTTGTATTTGTTTTCAATTGCAGTACAGATGAGTGTCATAATAAAATATGAATCTAGATGTATGCATATAGTTAAGCTCAAGCTTACTATTGATCTTGTCCACGAGGTTAAAAATTGAGAGCCAAATTGATCTCTGCTAGTGGTGATAAGAAAAAACTATAGCTACCAACTATCGTCCTCAATTAGTTGAAGTATGGATATATTTGATATTCCACTACTTTTCCTTCAACAACCATATTCTATTTACAAGAGAACTACTATTGTATACATGATATGTTGCATCGGTACTCTATGAGAGCCTTATTTTTATACGGTTTGTTGAAGTGTTTGAAGTTCATTTTAACTATTTTTTTTTTTTTTTTTATAAAAACTTCAAAATAATAATTAAAAGCTAGTAGAACTCTCTCTCTCTCTAGAGAGGTATGGAGATAGAGATTTTGAAGAAGGGAGATATGGAGAGGAGAGGGAGAGATAGAGGGAGAGAGTGAGGATGGAACATATAAATGTATAACTATATATAACTATATTTGGAGTTTAATCAGATACAACTATGAAGATAACATTGCATTCAATTATATAGTTCTCCACATTTTCTTGCAGACATAATGTCCTTTGCTAAGTCCAATGGTACCTCAAAGTACCCAGAAGAATATGGTCCCCTAAAACTACATAATAGATCTATAAAAAACTAAGAATACATAAATTAATAGTGCTAATTTATTAGTAGTGATGGTAAGAATCTCCTCAAACCTATAATCCTAAGCATAACTATGCAATGTGAAGCAAAATAAATCAAAATGCCAAATGTTTTACCTATAATTTGCATACATCCTTGTACCTTTCTGCAATGTATATAGAGTATAACTCAATTCCCTTTTCCCCAATGTCATTCTTACAAAAGCATTCACAACAATACTAATTCCCTTGAATCTTCTCATTACTCTGACTAAACTAACAACATGCCTCATGTTTTATGGCAAACAATGGCAAATAAAATCAGAGTATACACCTTAAGAATTGTGGCAAATAAACATGGCATCCCCACAACGAAATAAGAAATGCTATGCCTTCATTGTTTAAATTATCATTGCATTCTGCATTAACCACGCAGGTAAGACGCATTTTATTATGTTTATTATAAAATCTAAGAACAATCTCTTGAAATCTTTTTAGCATAAATTTGCGATACTTTTTATTTGGAAAAAGAATTTTTTGATTTACCTTTCCTACTTCTTAATCATTGGCCCTTGGACGGGTGCAAAATCCAAACTAAAGCTTTGAATATACATACTATATATTAGTTTGGTTTCAAAAACACTCTTTGCTTCATTATGTGAAGTAAAAACAAATAAGGATTACCTAATTCTTAATAGGATTTCCTAGCTTAGCTGCCATTTGCAGATCATCATGTGCATTTTGTACTGAAAATCTCCACCATTAAAATAACAGAGCATAACACTGAATCAAAGATTAAATACAATTAAGTTGTAGATCCACAGTAATGGTGAAATATCAAAATAAGAAAAGAGTTAGAAGAACTCCCAAGAAAATCCATCCTCCCATCTTAAAATGGGCAATTCTATTTTTTTCATGGGCAATTCTGTTCTTTTCATGATAATCTGTCATGATGAATAAGACGTTACAGTCATATATTTTTACGAAATGATAGGAGACCGTGGATTAAAGGAAGTAGTAGAAAATAAAAGGGACACCACTCGGAATGACAAGGCACTCTAACAGCCATGAATTATTTTCATTTCCTCTAACGGTTTGCACTGTATCTGGCGCTTCCACCATATTTTCCACGGTCCAGACATGATGGGCTATCTGCAGGATTGTAATGAGAGAAGAGGGTTCTCGGCTGTCTGTGCTTCCGTATGTTGCAAAGCATGTCTGCTGCCTTTGTAAATTCAACATTAAGTAAAAAAACACTCTGTTCCTCAGTGCTATGATAGACTCCATACTCTGTTCTCGAAGCTCCCACACTACCGCAGGAAAAGGGTAATATTGGCAAGGGTTGTGGAACGAGATTTACAACAGCAGACACATTTGCGTGTGAGCTTGTAAGCCTTTTCAACAATACCATTTTGTGCTTGTCTTGTAATCACGACATTCTATGAGACGTAATTGCTTTGAAACGCTGTTTCAAACAACTCATGTACGTTTTCTATAATTCCACATTTTGTAGATATGTTTCCCATCGTTGCCCATAATGACAGAGAAACAAAATAAATAGGCTTCCCTCCAACATCAAGTTTGCATTTGATTCCATTTCATGAGGGCACAATCTGCAATTAACAGTACCCAAACCGATGCTCCCCATTTCCTATTTTCACATTTGTCTGGATGCAATCCGCTGCAAATTTGGAGCAGCCTAGAAAAGATCCATTTGAGCTGGATATTCAAATCACCCTATGGCAGAGCTTTAAGGCTTAAGCTTTCTCGATTGAATTCATTGTTAGACGTGGGTGTATTCAGATGCCGATGAACGGGCTGTGACGGTCAATTGAAGCACTGTTGGCAAAGGCATCACGAAATTGGCATTGGCGTGACAGAGAAGCAAAAAGGAAATTTGCATCAGGACTCTCAAAAGTTGTGCAAGACAGATGAGTACAAAGATAAGGATGGACGGTTAAGATGACTTCAATGGTAGTCATTCTCTCTCAACCATTTTTCACTGTTGATTGAAAAAAATAGCCTGGCCTTTCTCATATGGAAACGCCTACGGTGTAATAAAAAAGTCATAGCGCTATCCTATCCTTTTTCTTTGTTTTCTTCTTGTAAATAATCATACCTGAATTTACAGAGCACAAAAAAGGAATTCGTCTGTTGAGATTTGGTACCAGTCCTCTAAACTATTGGATTGAATTGCTATAAGCTCAAAAATTTAATAAATTTATAAATTAAAAAATCTTAAAGAGTAGAATTTACTGCCAAATTTGATATGATTATAATTGTGACTTCTATTTTTCTTTATAAAACACACACACACACACACATGTTAAGAGATGTCCAATTAAAAAATAGACATATCAAAAGAATAAATCCGTGAGATACACATATCGTACAATTGAAGATTAGAGTAGATTTGACTACAAAATGCGATGTAAGTTTGAGAAAAAAACTAGAAAATTCATGGATGGTAATAGGCAATTTATGCGAAACACAAATTTATTGCGACGCTATGTCACATCTTATTCCATGCACAACCCATTTAAAAACTTTAAAACTTATTATTTTTTATTTTTAGAGTTTAGGTGGGTTGTATGTTTTATATTAGAATACAATTTATATAATTTAAATTGAGTTAGATTTTATTTATATTATTTTTTTCAAAATAATTAACATTACAAATAATAGTAAATAAATGAAAGATATATAATTATTTGCTAGATGTATCTATAATTAATTTAGAGAACTTTTAATTAATAATATAGATCTAATTTTATGATTTTTTATTTAAATTGTTTATCAACAAGGTCATGTTATGTTTGAAATATGGAGAGAGGGAGAGATCTAGAGGGAGATGTGGCAATAGAAAGAGGTAAATATAGAGGGAGAAATAGTGAGAGAGAAAGAGGTAAGGAGATAGTGATAGAGAGCAAGACAAAGATAGAGATGTCCAGATAGATATGGAGGAGAGGGATATGTAGAGAAAAAAAGGGATAGATATAAAGATAGGAGAAAGGGGTGGATAGAGATGGTACACACACACACACACACACACACACACACACACAGAGAGAGAGAGATGCTTGGATGGATAGAGAGAGGGAGACGTGTCTAGATATGGAGTGGGGGAAGAAAATACAGATAGAGAAATATAGAGTAAGAGGAACGAGAGAAAAATAGATAGAGAGATAGAGATAGATCAAGATGTAAAGATAGAAAGAGATCTAGGGAGAAATAGAGGGAGGCATAAAGAGGGAGAGCTCGAAAGTGATATAGATAGTGAGATAGATTGATAGAGAAATAAAGAGATATATAGATGGACAAAAGAACAAATACTTAGTTGACCTTCCATATCTCTTCAGCATACCCATTGCATACTAAGGTACAATTGCTAGTTATAAATAATTGATTTTAAGCTTGTTCCATGCCGCATATACTTAAAAAAAATGGGACAAAGATTACTTAAAAAGACTGCTGTCCACATGCATTATTAATACGTGGCATAAGAAAAGATTCAATATGACTAGACGTTAGCTTGGATGATAGGCAAACTTGTTAGATGCCACATATCCAAATAAATATCAACAAAGTTGGACTTTGACTCTTGCTTTGCTTGGGGAACAAGCTCGAAATCAAACAAAAAGGCAAAGCTGTACCGACAGCTGTTTACTCTTCTCTTCTTAGATAATCCTTTGATTGTCTTTTTTATGCATCGTTTCAACAAAGAAAAGAAAACGGCAAGCAAAATGCACTTTTGTTTTCACGGTAGAGAGAGTTGAATTCGCTTGCTACAATGACTTTACAGACGTCAGCGCTCAGGTCACCCCTCAATCAGCTAAACACGAAGCAGCAGCTTATATACAGATACCTGTTCCCTATTTATTCATCCCAAGCATTCTACAATAAATCTTGGTACAGAGAAAAGTATTTTATTTGTTCATCCTCTATCATGGGTGCAATTGCAGCAATGGCGGAGATGGAGAGGAAGTTGGAAGGGAAAGTGGTGTTTTCTGTAGTTGGTCGAGCGCATTATGGATTCGATGTTTTCACAGTCAATCTCCCTTCCAACTTGGACGCCATCAATGATCTTCAGCTCAATGAAAAAAGACTCACCGACGGAAGATCTGTTAATTACAATGCCCAGTTCGTGGGCGTCGAAGATTTCAAGCTATTCCTGCGACACCAAAATCACACTTTTGCAAAGTCTGAGTTGGGGATTAGCGAGGAAGAGGAAAACTTGGTATTTGTCTCGGAGAGAAGTGGAAGCGCCAGAATACACTTGAGCGCAGCCATTGAAAGGGGGGAAGATCATTATGTGAAAAGAGAAACTGTGGGTTCTCTGAAGGGAGTCGCCGGATTCTTCTTCGACAGGCCCACTGTGAAGAACGGAAAAGTCTTTTTCGTATCCACTCGAGAGAAACCTGCAAATCAACCCATCAAGAGTTGGTCTGCAGTGTACTCCACCTCTCTCAAAACAGGGGTAACAGTTCGGCTTACTCCTCCCGGAGTAACCGACTTCAGTCCCTCCATTTCTCCCTCTGGAAAATGGGTAATGGTTGCCTCTTATGGCGGGGAAAGAGAGTGGAAGATGGAACATATTGAGGATCTTCAGACCGATCTCTATGTTTTCAGTGCAGATGAAGGCTGTGGCAGGAGAATGGTTGCAGAGCACGGAGGATGGCCGAGCTGGGCAGATGAAAATACAGTCTACTTTCACAGAAGGGCTGAAGACGGGTGGTGGAGCATCTACAGACTCGATCTCAGAGCCAATCTGGATGGAGAAATTCAAGCAGAGAGGATAACTCCGCCCTCTGTTCATGCTTTCACTCCCTGCGCTTCACAGAAGGGGAACTGGGTAGCGGTTGCGACTCGCAGACCGGAGACCAAATTCAGGCACATTGAAATCTTCGACCTGAAGTCGAAATCTTTTGTACCGGTGACGGCCTCTATCAATCCGGATGTTCATCACTACAATCCATTCGTTTCCCCTGATTCTTTGAAATTGGGTTTTCACAGATTCAGGGGAGAAGATGCCCAAGAGGGCGACACAGTGGTTCCTTTCTTAGAGAATGTGGAGTCGCCCATTCCGACGCTTAAGATGCAGAGAATAAATGGGTTTTTCCCGACGTTTTCTCCTGATGGGTCTCTCATAGCCATCAATCCAGGGTTGGGTCCAAATGGTGGAGTTGACGTAGTGAAGGCAGATGGAGAGTCAAAGAGATGGAGATTGTTCAAGGGCCCTGCATTTGCTGTTTCATGGAACGCCAAGCAGAGTGGGCTTCTGTATGCCTCGGTTGGTCCCATCTTTGCTTCGGATAAAACGACAGTTCATGTCATATCAATCCGCTTTAATTCGGGCGATTTGGGAGAAGAGAGTGATGTCAAGTCAGAGGTGAAAATTCTGACAAAAGAAGGCACCAGCAACAATGCATTTGCATATTCATCTCCGGATGGGAAACAATTGGTGTTCAGATCGGGGAGATCTGGGCACAAGAATCTATACATAATGGATGCAGAGGAAGGGGAAGAGGGCGGGATTCGAACCCTGACTGAAGGCCCCTGGATTGACACCATGCCCTGCTGGTCTCCCGATGGGCAATGGATTGGATTTTCTTCCAACAGGGAGGATCCCAATCAGTCGACCTATTTTAGCGCGTATTTGATTCATCCAGACGGATCGGGTGTGCACAGAGTGGCGGGCGTTGAGAAGGAAAGGATCAACCATGTCTGTTTCAGCCCCGACTCTAAAAGTCTGCTTTTTGCTGCGAATTTAAGCGGAGTTTCGGCAGAGCCAGTTTCTCTGCCAAATCATTTCCAACCTTACGGAGAACTTTATGTGTCTGCATTGGATGGAAGTGATGTGCAGAGGTTAACTTTCAATGCGTATGAAGATGGGACTCCTGTATGGCACAAGGATTGTAATGTCGAACCAGTTGATTTTCAGTCTCTGAATTCAGCTGATGAGATAATATCAGGGGAAAAATTGAAAGCTGAATTTGATGAACCAGGGTGGCTTGCAAAACCGTAGAGCTGTGATTGAGTCGAATACTTGGCATATGGCCAAGATTACAGAGCTTATTAATAGGTAGTACCGCAATGTTTTATCTCGTTGCATAGACAAGGCAATCCAAAATATATATTTGGTAGTAGAGATACAGACTTTTGGTAGTAGAGAAACAGTAGTACGACTATGTATAACCATTCGACTGCTGTTTTCATCTGCATTTGTCTGCAATAACGCTTTTAAGTAAAGTATATGTACTTTGATAGCATGTTTTAAAAAAAATCAAAATGTTGATTAAAATGGATCAGCACTTTAATATATTGAGAACTTATAAGTGTTATATTAAAAACATATAAATAAATTTTTGTCTTAAATAAAATATCATAGCTATCTATTATATGTGTGTCACTTAAAAAATAAGATGCTCACTTAAACAAATATTGTTACTAAGTGTACAAATACTATTCTTATGTGTACAACTATTGGGGTATATGTATTAGAGTATTTCATATTAACAATTTGTTTTATCACAAATATAAAAGATGACAACAATAAATTCCTTGTATTTTTCCATGAAATATGTGAGATTGTCAAAAAATTAAGAATTCTTTGACATATTTTATCACAATCTCATTGGATCTGGATTTGGTGATGGAAGATTGTAGAAAGAAACACAAATTTCAATATAAGAGAACGTAGAAATACTGAAGAGGACTCTGAATGTGAACAAAGCTTTGGAGTTTCACGAGGCAAAGGTGTAATTTTCCATATCTAGAATTATTTTATTTCAATCTTCCATTCATGCCAATCAAAAAGGACATACTTCTTTGAGGTATTTGGATAAACAGTCCACGTGCCTTGCCTTGTGCTTCCACATCTTGCATGCATTATGTTAGGATTATTCTATGGCACATATGTAGAAATTGCATCTAGAATAATGGTGGTGGAATGCACGTAGAAACAAACGCCTCCAAATACCCTAACCACTAACTAAGAAGTCGACACCCATATCCTTTGAGAACATACAAAAATGGCTTCAAAATAAAAAGTTGAGATCATATTCTGATATCCATTGTATGTTGGAGGAGTCCGATGCCCTTTTTATGTTAAAAACATGGTAAGCTTTGATTCATATTTCATTTTTGCAACATGGGCAAAGCGTGGCTAAGATTTATTCTTTAATGAATTCCTTTGAACATCATACCTGAGAAATTCCCCTCTTTTAGCTTCTCTTCATGGACTTAAAATTTCACAAAAAATAGTTTTCCAAGTATTCTGAGTAATTTTTTTGTAATTCTTGCAAGTGGAAGACCTTGTCGATTAGATCACTTTGTTTAAGTACTTCCATGGTGCTTTAATGTCTTCTTCAGTTACATCCACTTTTACACATAGAGTTTTACATGCAACCTTATCTAGAAGTCTTGTTGAATTTCATAGTCAATAATTGGGCAACATCTAATATGCTACCAAATTTGATGATGTTGGGCCATCCCCAACATGGTAGAGATAAGGTCTACCATGAATTTAGAATGAATGAATGAGGGATTTAATTAAAACTAGCAATTTTACTTTGTGTGCAATGGATACGCCAAAGATATATTGAAGATAAATAATGAGAGAATATATAAAGAGGAGAGAGATAGATGAGAACATTATTTGTACTTAATGTGGAAAACAATTTTATTAGGAAATCATAGTCTATTGCATAAAATATTTTAATGGATTAAAGTTCTAACTTTGCAATGCATTGGTTGGCGTTGCAATGTTGTGTGTAAGCGTGAACACTTGTGTATTCTTCTCTACCAAAACCACACTTGTCTACCATTCAAAAATGTGTATTTACTCTTCCATAACAATATAATTTTAAACTGAGTACATTACATATAATAATCCTACCTTACAATGATATGCTAAACTAAGAGAATATTGTGTAAAATACCTCGAAGTCTCCTTCAGGTCATCTAGAGAATGTGGTACTTGTTACCTGAAGAAATGGACAGTTGGATACAGTCAACTGTTAGCATTTTTTGGTTAATCTTCTAAACAAAAAAAAATGGAAACGTTCTTTTTCCTAAAGCTAATTGGCCCTCCTGAACAAACACAACTAACCTACACGAAGTCCAGGTCAAAACACATTTATAAAATGCAAGCATACATGTCTTCCGCATTTGTTGTTGCATGTCTTCCAAGTTTCCTCTACTATAATTAGATTAAGTAGTAGTGTAGGGAAAAGATTTTGTCTTTGGAATGGTTTGATAACATCTTTTGTACAAAATCTATTTTTGTTCTCCTCTGTATTGTCCACCATAGTTGCATTCATCGATTGAAAGACTGGCATCATATTACCTTTAGAAATAATCTCGTTCACAATTAGAAAA
The DNA here is from genome assembly GCA_018584345.1 of Thuja plicata. Taxonomy (NCBI): domain Eukaryota; kingdom Viridiplantae; phylum Streptophyta; class Pinopsida; order Cupressales; family Cupressaceae; genus Thuja; species Thuja plicata. Next base: position 4,795,433 of record MU226433.1, read on the forward strand.
TAAATAATGTGTTATGTCAAACATTTCCTTGTTGATATACTCACTTGCCTTGTCTATGCTTTTACATCTTGCTCATCCTGTAATCATGACATTCCATGAGATAACATCCTTTTGAGGAATAGTGTCAACAAATCCATGTGCCTTGATGACGCTTACATACTTTTAATGCAATTCTGCCAAGAGAGTTTATGGATGCCCATAACCTATTCCTAAGCTCCCATTTTGGCACAGGCAGGGATGATGATACCAAATTTTGTAGATTTTGGCGCTACACATGAAATTGCAATTTCTTGAAAGCTTCTAAATTCTTCTCAAAAGAGGCATTTGGTCGGTCAAACAAATTAAATGCCTTGTCGATGCTTCCACATTCTTTGTACATGTATACCAGAGAATTTTACTAAATACGAGCATTTGAAAGAGGCAATAGTGGCTTCATAGATGAATTTCAAGCCACATTGTAGGAGAGTGAGGCGGCAAAAATACACCAAATGGGCCCTTATGGAATTTGGAATAAGCTTATAGAAGTTGGAATAAACTTTTTTTGGTTGTCATTTTCTTTGGCAATCATGCCTAACTTTTCTTCATGTCACTTTTCTTTGACAATCGTGTCGTTGGATGGAACAATCAGCTCGCCACTTTCAGGTTTATTATCAAATTTATAAATACATTATTAAAAATTGATGTTTGTGCTAATAATAAATATAGAGTCCAAAATGAACAAATATAATTCAAAATAAGTGAACAAAATTTTAAAAGTGAAAATCCTATTAACAACATTGTGCAATATCGTTTTATGAACAATTATGAAAGAGATAGCAACATTAAGAAAACAGAGATATAAAAGTCTTCACTGCAACATCATAATGACAATATTCATAATCAACGGTAAAAGACAACAAAATGCAATAAATGGGTTTGATAAAATTAACTGGAAAAGAGGTGTTTGATGTTTGAAAAATAGAGATGATCCATGGAAAGAATCATATAAGCTCATCTTCCATTTCATATGAGAAAAAAAAATGCACAACCTAGATGATTTCAGTCGTCTGGGTTTGAGAATGAATCCAATGTTTCTTCAAGTCTTTATGATTTGCGGCGGCCAAAAACTGTAGAGAAAAAACAATTGTTTACAAAGGTAAAAAGTCATAAAATGGTGATAACTGGGGAGAAATGATGAACGAGTGAAATCCGTTCAATGGTCGTCCATCGGTATGGATGTCAGACAACCATTGATATCTTCTTACAGATTGATTTTCTCACATAAAAAGTTAGATAAATAACATTTTTCTTTACTTATTTATTTTTATTTTATCCTTCACTAATATTTTTGACATTATTTAGAAGTGTTAGATTCCAAAAATTAAAATTGACACCAACTTCTATCAAAAATTGATGTCATCCAAAATTTACACAAGACAATAACCACTACATGAACAACAATGTTCCTACCTACAACCATAATACATTCAAAACTATTACCCACACACCACAACCCTAAAAATATTACCATGTTTTTTTTATTGCAAAGAAAAAGAATGATGTTCCATTTAATTAAACTTAAAATTAAATGGAATGATGTTCACATTTAACATTTGTGAATATTTATTAATAAAACCCAATAAATTCAACATTTGTGAATATTTATTAATAAAACCCTATAAATTCAACTTATAATTTAAAATTCAAAATCCAAAAACATTAAAGAATCAATACTAATTACTTTATGCTCAAAACCTCATACATGCATACTTCTTTTAACTAAATATTTACACCGTAGGCGTTTCCCTTTGAAGAAGGCCAGGCTAAATATTTACATCAACGGTTGCAACTGTTTTAGAGGCAATGACTACCATTGAAATCTTGTGAACCATTCGATTGCTCAGTCCTATTTTTGCACTATTCAATGCAGTCTTATCGCTCAAGTCAGTCAATATGAATCTGTCAATAGAAATGATTGAAAGTGACTGGGCATAGGAAGGAGTGTGCTAAGTATATAGATTGTTTCCTGACATGCGTTGTTGGCATGAGGGAGAAGTTAAATTGTCCAACTAAAACCGTCCATTAAAATCATTTGGGTTTGCAGCAGCAGTAAAACCCACCAAATAGATACAAATTACAAAGAGAACCACCATTCTACAATGCATTTGGGTTTGCAACAACATTTTCTGTTTGGCCAAAACTGGCTACTCAATCTTTGAAACAACAACAATAGATGTTAACGAAAGCAATGCCCATAAATAATTAATATCAGACGACATGGTTCACTGAGCAATAGATAGCTCAAGACTTATGCTATAAAAGAAACTTTCAATTCGTACAAGTCTTCAAGATTATTTCTATTAAAATCAAATCTCTATTGTTCTCAAAGAAAAAATATCGCAAATTAGTCAAAAATTGGGATAAACAATTATTTTATCCAGTCTGAGAAAAAGCATGAATTTCTGTGTGAATGGGACCAATGATGTAACAAGGGAAACAAATTCATTCAAAAGTGTGGAAAGATGTTTAAGGCAACGACATACAAAGTTTACGCGGAGAGAGATGCACAATCGCATATAGAATTCAATAGTGTTCACAAAATTCTTTTTTAACGCGACGACAGGTTCTGGAACTTCAAAGAAAAATGCATCTTCATTGCCTAGACATCCCAATTGTTTTACCCAGTCATCGCCGCCCTATGTGGAAATGGGAGTACCGCGACAACCCTTATTATGTAGAGTTGACTGCCATTATAGCACCCTAACGTAAATTGTTTTTTTCATAAATTAAAAGAGACCTTCATATACATCTATTCATAAATCTGAATAAAGTTAACATGGTATTAGAGTGAAGCCTGGGAATAAAGATGTTGAAGATTTGAATTCGGCGAGCTGGGTGGAAGACTTTTCCTTTGACTTTATTGACCGACGATGTGGAGTGAAGACACTTGTTGTCAGATATGAGACCACAGAGTAAATTTTTCCAGATGGCAAGGGCTTGATTTGTGTAAGTTGGGATTCGTGGATCGCTGGATGCAATATCAATAGAATCGCCAGAGACTAGAGAATGACAGAGGCAATGTATGAATGACTGCAGGTTCCAATGTTTGCCAGCCATGAAATCAGAAATCCATATTATTGATACTATTGTTGATGACATGATGAGTATACGGAATGGAGGCAAGTGTATGTGTTTGATCACTGATGTGTCCCCGGCTTGTAGAAAACATGTTGTACAGATGAGTGCTCAAGATGCTCAAGACGAGTACTGATATAACAATAGAGGCCACATGAAAGATGTGGATTCAAATAGGATGCGGTTGTGAGAATAATCTAAAACGATAGTCCAGATACCACTATCGAGCTATGCTTGTGCTGATCAACATGTCGTAGTCAATATGCTGCAGCCATGCATTATTTTGACGCCTCAAAATTTCCTGATTGTAGTTGATTGTAGTAGTTATGTCCAGAGGTGCGCTCACAGTGGTCGTATATGAAAGCTTTTCAAAAATGCACTTCTTTATATGGTGAGGAAGCTCAGAGAGACCCAACTCCAACTGCTCTGCCTCTCTTTTTTCTTCCGAATCCACTCCACGAATAATTTCTCCCACCATTATTTTCGCAACTCACACTTTTAAACTACAATTTTATTGTGTATCTTTAATTTTCTATCCCTGATTACTTCCTCTTATATCTGTTTGTGGAGGAGAGCTGTGGTTATAGTTGGAACAACCACATAAAAAAAAGAACAAAGATTTAAAAAAAATAAAAAATATTTTTATATTTTGGATAGTGTATTCAAATTTTAGTCTAAGATAAATCTGTATTTATTTATATTATAATGCACTATCACAATAAATAAATAAATAAATAAAAATCCCAAGGATATAGGGTCAAGTCTGAAACAGTTACAAAGCATCAACTATCCATCAATAAAAATAATTTTAATTGATAAAATTGAATTTAAATTTTTTAAACTAGAATTTTAAATTCCTTAATCTTGATGAATCAATTTCATTTATGTTTTGTGTAATTAGTTGTTCCCAAGAAAAACTTGTCGTCGTCATTATTAAAGGTCTAAGGTAGAGATTTAAGGCCCTACAAAAGCATCTAAGCATAGGTAATATCACTGAGACAATCTACACATAGTACACGACATTTATCATCCTTCTTTAAAGCTTAAAAGGCCAGCGTAGACTCCAATTTGATTAAGACTTTCTATCCATCTTTGGCACCTGAGAACACAAATTTAAGATTGCACATAATGCTGCTTTATTTTATTTTAATCTGCGCTTTTTCCCTCGCCCTATTTGGCATTCTTTTCACATTTTACATTTATTTATTTATATTGTGTTTATTGTTCTATACTAATATTTCAAAATTAAACATTAATATATAAAAAATAGAGAGGAGAGATGGAGAAATATAAAGATAAAGATATAAATAGAAAGTAATAGAGAGAGCTAGAAAGGGGGAGATATATAGGCATAGAGAGTGATAGAGAGATGACAAGTTAGAGATATATATAGAGGGAGAGATGGGAGAAGAAATATAGAGATGTAAAGATTAAAAGGTATAGGATGGGGGTGATGGAGAGAGATGGTTGGATAGAGATATAGATGAATATACAGTGGGAGGATGGGGAAAAATAGATCGAGAAGAAGAGATACATGGAGAGGAGAGAGAGATAATGACTGCAATGTCGAGGCAGCAGAAATGACTGCTGGATCCAGGACTCAGTGATTTCTTCAACTTTGAGGATTCATGGGTAAGAAATATGTTGGAGTCAGAATGCGTCTCCCAAAAACTTAAAGTCATGGACTTATAAAGAAAACGACATGTAGGAATGGCGTGGCAGGAGAATTCATTTCGAATGACATGCCATGATAGCTTGGGGACTTTCTCAACTCATCCATTTATGTAATCACAACACATGTTTTTACTTAAAAGTATACCTTGGATATGAACGATATAGAGGCAAATTTGGTAGGTACTAAAGAACATTACGTGTTAGTTAATTAATGGGTAACAATACTTTAATATCTTATCTGATTGAAAAGTAAATATGTGTACTATTTTAATTGGTTAAAAGTGGTATTTGACTATTAGATTTAGTCATGTATAAGATTTAGATATGTCTTCTTAAATTGTATGACCTACATCAATTATGAAGAGACTTTATTATCATCTTGAAATTCAAATGAAAAGAGACTACATATGACGACATTTATTATTATAATGGGACAAAATGCACCTACTTTTATACAATTGTTTATGGCCATCTTGATTTCTTGTATTGTTAAGTAACATGTTTTTACTTGAATATAGAGGGAGAAATATAAAGATAAAGATATAAGCAGAAAGTAATAGAGAGAGGTAGAAAGGGGGCAATATATAGGCATCAAGAGTGATAGAGAGATGACAAGATAGAGATACATATAGAGGGAGAGATGGGAGAAGAAATATAGAGATGTAACTTAGATTAAAAGGTATAGGAAGGGGGTAATGGAGAGAGATGGTTGGATAGAGATATAGATGGATATAAAGTGGGAGGATGGGGAAAAACATATAGAGAGTTATAGATAAATCAAGAGGTAAAGATAGAAAGAGAGTAAGGAAGATACAAAAGGATACATACAGAGGGAGAGATAAAGAGGAATAGTTATAAAGATATATAGATGGTGAGATATATTGATACAAAGATAAGGATAGAGAGGATGAGAATGAGTGACAAACAAAGGGACAAATACTTAAATGACCTTTCCATAGCTCTATGGTGTTCCCATTGCACACTAAGGTGCGATTGCTAGTAATAAAACTTATGATATTGAAAAGAGAGCTGAAGACATAAACAAAAAGTTGCAACTTGATAAATATCTTAGTTTTTCCCCTTTCATTAATGAATATAATCATCTCATTTATGTAAAAGTAAAAAATATTGCCGTGAAACTAACCTCGCAAATGATTAAAGGAATGTAGGAACAATGATGGGAGAGATTTTCGAAAAGAGTGATGCCAAAATAATGAAGTTTGAAATGTTTTACTTTGTCTACTGCCGAATTCACATACAGACAATTTCTGCCACTTGAGATAGTTTTCACTATGCAAAAGTTTTTCTTACTTACGTGTATTTATACGGGGTGATGCAATAAATTTACGATATGATGTGCTCACTTATTATTGAACGAAGAACTTTGAAAAATGTAAATGCGAGCAGACGGTTTATTAGCCGATAGGCTTTCTTTCTTGGGTTGCTTGCAACAGGAAGTTGTCTCACACCGGTAAACCACTGCACTTATGTTTGAAAACCACTGTATTCATGCTGGTAAACCACTAAATTTTATTTAGGGTATTTTGAGTGTTTAGAAAGAAAAATAAATCCATTATTTGCTGTCAAATCTTTTAAAGTCATATGGAGAAGTTACTCATTATTTCGTGTGTTGGAACAAACCCTTAAATGAAGTCAGCTACACACGCTTTGGGTAATCCGCACAGGCACATTTTAATTAGAGACACCTCAGTTAATGATGAGTTTTTTCTGCATAGGCGTAGGGAAATCTGAAGCAGAGATTTGATTCACATTAAAAAAATAGTACAACATCTCACATTCCACAACTCCCAATATCTATTACGTACTATCATTATTTCTGTTGCACTATAGTAGCTTGTAACCATGGAGTGTACGCATCCTTTCCTACTTTCTTGTTGTTAAATCATGAAAAATGTCATGTCTTCATTGATGGAAGAGAGCCATGACAATTTCTCACTTATGGAGTCGTGCTTGGCTTGCATATGGGAACATTAATTACTCAACAACTTTGCACCATTTCTACCCCTTCAACCATCGATAGGGATGCGCTCCATGTTAAAATTGCAGATCAAGTTGTCTAAATTGCATATCAAGCTATCTGCATTGGAGAAGCGCCAAGCAGTCAATCATGAGTTAATTTCTTTGCATTTGTGTTAGTAGTGTTAAAAATTTTAAACAAGGAAAAGTAGCTATGGTGTGATGGAAAATTTTAAAATCATGTAAGTTCAATTGTCTTGTTATTCTAATTTTAAACCAAAGTCACTATTTTGTTGTAAATTGTCTTATTATCTACCAAAAGATTCTAGCTCATCCAAAGGAGCCCGCATATAGAATATAGTCCCGCCTTCTTGAATAGGTACATATGTATATTTGTGGGTTTTTTTTTTAAGCCATGGAAACTTCTCTGTAAAACTGATTATCTATATTTCCAATTGCTCCACATGTTCTTTAAAGCTTTTCCTTACAACTTCAGACATAAGTTCCAGAGATTTTTTGTGACTTTCAAGCTTTTCGTATTGTACAGATAATTTTTTTGTTTCAAATTTTGTTCTTTTTAATAAAAAAATTATAAGATTTTCCAGCGTATCCAACACGTCTTGTATTTTAAATTTAAAGGGTAGGGAGCCGAAGGAACCATTACATTCTAGAATCCGATTTCTAAACTAACAACCATCCTCATGTCAATGTGTCAATGATTTCTATTGTCGCTATTTAAACTTTTTGTAGTTATTCAGTATGAAATAGATTTATTTCCAATTCCTGATAGTATAGATTTTCTTTCCAACCTTTTATTTATTTATTTATTTTATTCTCATGTGTGTTTTCTCTAAATACTTAAACATTCAGTATTATATTTTATTACTGATTGTTTACCTTTTTTCTCTGTGAAGACTAATTATTTTATTGCCCTTGAAACAAATTTGTTTTATATAAAACAGTTATTATCTGTATGCGTAGAAAAATCATGTTTTATAAAATGCTGAAGAATTAATATACCTCTAAATAATTTTCAACTGACTTTATATTTAATACTTTTAAAATATCCAATCCTTAAGATATTGCAGTCTCAAAATGCTGTACATATCAATAGGAAGCCGCACCACAATTACCTTCTCCCAGACCTGGTAAATGAGTCAACATACGATTAATCTTGCTCACATCTAGAGCTGATATTCTTGCATTTATATACATGTCTCTTAAGTAATGAATAATGCAAAGGCATGATGCATAAATGTAGTAGTGTGAAGTTTAAAATAGGAAATTTTACTGTAGATGCTTTGTGATTCCCAGAACCCTTCAATTTCAGTACTGTGTTGATTTGATCCCTCTGTCGTATTTGTGGCATACAATATAAATGAGAGGGGTAAGGAAAGGGTAGGGGCAAAAAATCTATGTTATATGGTGGACAAAAGGCTTGTGCTTAGTGATTAATTTTTTCCCCTCTTTTTCATGGAGATCATGCTGAGACTCAGTGCTATACTGCTGCTTGCGTCATTATGGTGTATCCCTTTTTTTAGGTTCATCTCTCAGCTGAACTAAGTGGGATAAGTTAGAATTATAAATATTTTAAGTGTTGATTGGTAGTTGAGTGTTTTTTGTGATTTTGAATTATAGAAAGGGTAGCCAATTTAGAAAGAAGCATACCCAGTGTTGCATATTGAAATCTTGTTAATGACGCTTGTTATGAAATTTTGTAAGTTTTGTTGCCAATCTATGCAGATTTTGAAATTTTCCAAAAATTGTTGGTTTTACTGAGTGTTTGCCATTAAGATGGCTCTCAATGTTAATGGGTTGTTAGGGCTTTGGATTTTCATAGGATTTTGGAAATGGGTTCTGATTTAGTTCTGGCACTATTATTTCCTTCATCTTGGGATTCCTATAGATACACTGTTGGTTTAGATTTCAATTTTGGGAATAATAGAGCTGGCGAGTTTAAATGTTTGATATTAATTCTCCTAAAAAACTTGAACAAAAAATTATAAATGTGTTATCATTGGAGTCTGTTTTTTTCAGTTTGTTTACTTATCTTATATGAGGTATTGTAGGTTTTTTTAAATCAATTCTATTTTTTATTTTTATTATCTTATCTTATATGAGAAATTGAAGGTTTTTTAAAATCATGATTACTGTATTATATAAAATATGAATAAACATTAATAACTCGTAACTTTTAAAGCATAAGAATTTATAAATATAAAAATTATAAATCTTAATAAAAATTATAAATATGTTTTATAGCTCATAAAGAATTGAAGCTTTATTTAAAAATTCATTATATTATCACTAGAGGAATCGAAAGTACTGTTTTACATTAATTAAAAGTTTAACAAATTCTTTAGTTTTATAGACACTACTCTCATAGGTAGTATTCTACATTAGTTTTTAGGTATTTAGAGTAAAATGTTAATTTTACATGAAATGAAGTTGTGAAAGTATTGTGATTAAATTTTTTTAGGAGAATTAATATTTAAAAAATGAATAGACATGTGGATATCTCAATGTCTTTTAGTTCATCAAGGGTGTCTGATTTAGCAATTATAAATAAGTTTTTCATTTATAAGAAGTATATTTGCTTGCAAGTTTGAAACAATGACATTGTTCAAGTTTTATAGCTCCCCACCGACCAGATATTAATATAATTTATGAGAATGTACGCCTTTAACTTCACAGTTTCTACATGATGTTTGCATTTATCTTCTTTAAATTTAACATTTGTTTTGGTTTTCCAGGTCATGGCTAATCCTCAACAACCTGTCTAGATAATTGATATTTCAAGTAGTACATCAGAGATCAATGCTCCATAGCCATCTACTGGGTCAAATGTGTGTGTGACCTGGAATGGGTTTTATGAAACAGAAATCCAAAATCTTGCAACCTCTATTTCTCTTAGTTGTAGCCAAAATATTGAACAATTAAAAGTTACAAGTGCACGAACATGTGATGTTAAAGATTTCAAAATCATGGCAATGGAAGAAGTTTTGCATGAACTTCATGCAAACTATGTGAATTTTTTTGGGTTTTGTACTTACCTAAGGGAGAAGTATGTCGATGAGTACTATGGAGAAGGAAATGGTCCAATTATTCGTCGTGCATTCCAAGCCTATCTAAATTGTACATAGTGCATGCCCCACTTGTGTGATCCCATGTTGTTGTTTATCAATGTCTCCTCTTATACTACTCTTGAAAAAATAGAGTTTTTTGGAATTTTTGGGTCTTTTGTAACCAGCAAAGTATACTGATTGTTACTCTTATGGTGCACAAAACACTAACTCAAGCTTTTTTTGTACAAATTTAGTTCTATTATAAATACAATGTGCATTACCTATAATTCCAATTGTTCCACATTTCGCTTCTTCCTTCACCCCTACATATATGTATTTTTTGAAAAGAGGGAGCGCATCTAATTAACCACTATGGATTGTTTTCATAGCGCAAGTATTTATTCCAATTTTTTTTAACACATATTTATATAACTTTGCGTATTCGTAGTAAAATATGTAACTTAAATAGGGGTGAAACAAGCACGTAAGTGTGAATGGTTGCAAATGGTACTCAAAATTTAAGTTGTTTGTACAATATGTTTTGATATGAATATGAACACATTCTTAGTTTCAGTTATCAAACTTCACCCAACAAATGTGTTTTCAAAAAAGAGGGAGCATACATTTAATTACCCACTATGGATTGTTTTCAGTGCGCAAGTATTTATTCAATTTCCTTTTGAACACATATTTATATAACTTTGCATGTTTAGAATTAACCGTGCACACTTACGTGCTTAAACACATTCCACATTTTCTTCTGTATACTCGTGCAACACAATTATCACTTCCACCCTTTCTTATATAGGCCTCTGCTCAACATAAGTTGTTAGTCCAATGTGTTTTGATCTTAGTATGGACACATTCTTAGTTTCAATTATCAAACTAGAGTTAGCAAATGTCTATTAGTTTGGTTTACATTTTTTTATAATTCAATCAATTATGAATATGCCTACCATGGTATCGAAACCACCTTTTACCATGTTTTTTTTGTAGTATCTTCTCTTATCACAACTTATTTTAATTTTTTCTCTGCTATAGGAACACACTTGTCTCTGCCAAACATGTACTCCAACAAAATCCTTTCGAGCTTCTTTGTACCGATATGTCTTCTTATCTTTACACCTTTCTCTCGATTTCACCTGTCGTTTGTCCAACTTCTTTTGCTAACTAGAATTGTACCAAAAAAAAAATTGCTACAAGCATAACTCCTTTTTCTTACAAGCTAGATAAAAATTTCATTCACTTCCCGTTTTTCCATATCCTTATTTATGTCTTCACATTTTTTGTGCATATTTTGAAAGCATTTTACATTTGTTCATTGCTCAGATCGTAAATGGATATGATAGGTTGTTGATTTGAAAAGTTAAATGAAGATATAGATAATAATTTCAAAGTGTATCTTGTGAGCATTGGGTTTACATAATAGCATATTGCACTCCACAACTAATTATATTTAGTATTTCCCAAAAATCATTTTGCATTTGACAAACACTTAAGAAGAGAATCCATAAAAAATAGTTTCTTTTGTACTTTACACTAGCTCTTTACTTTCTATCTCTACATAAGCATTGATTAGCGCAGTTCTTTTTTTGACTCTATGTAAGAATTTATATTTCTAATAGTACATTCCTACTTCGAAGCCACATAATGCTTATCACTTGTCTAAATTAATACAGGAATTTTATTTTGTTCAAGTTATGTCTCAATTGCTTACGGATGATGCAAACAAACTTATCAACAACGACAACTTAGATGTGCATCCACATCTCCAAGTATTTGGCATTGCAACATCTGGTCAAGGAACTAAGGAAACAAATAGATACAAGTTAGAGCTCTTTGATGACCTACACTTACAAAAAGCAACTTTGCCAAGGAAGTTTAATGATCTTATAACTACAGAGATAATCCGAAAGGGTTCTATAATACATGTCACCCAATATACTATATTCCCACCATTTATGAGTCAAGGTGAGCCAACATCTGCTAGGTGTATATTACAATAAACCATTCTTTTTTTATTGTGCAATTAGATTACATTGCTAATAGTGTTATTGTATGTAACTATTTAGGTGGATTTTAATCTCTAACTTAGAGGTTCTCTGCACGGAACATGATATCATTGGTTCTCCCACCTTCTTCTTCAAAGAATCGGAAAAACCTGTTAATCAATATGATGTTATGCCCTCGAGCGCGTACACAAATGTTGAGCATATTGGCACGTCAACCCAAATGAATCCTACTAAATTGATGTTTGGTCTCAATGCATCTCTACGGAAAAAATGTCGCACCTAAACTATCACTCCGTTTAGAAGTTTGAATCCATATCAAACATTATGGACTGTAAAGGGTCGTGTGACTATGAAAAAAAAATACACCATTTCAGCTCAAAGAATGGAAATGGCCATATGTTTAGTTTTGATATTATTGATAGCGAAAAAATTGAAGTACGTGTCACTTGCTTCAATGAAGTTGTAGACCTCCTCTTTGAAAAAGTTCATGTTGGGAATGTTTATACATTGTCTGGTGGTACCATCAAAACTGCAAATTTTTTTTACAATAAGCTTAACAGTGAAATAGAAATCACTTTAAAGGATGACTCAACACTTACTCTTTGTGATGATGACCTCTCAATTCCAACACTTCAGTTCTCTTTCACACCCATTCCAGAGATTATGAATACAAATATTAATTCTTCAATTGATCTGGTTGGAATTGTCATATGTGTGGATCCTACCTCTACAATTACAAGATGAGATGTGACTGAGGTTTCCAGAAGGAGTCTCAAAATGATAGATATGTCTACCTCCACTATAAATGTTACTTTGTGGGGGCAAGCAGCTCTCAAAGAAGGCACACAATTACATGAGATGTACCATCTATAGAAGGTTATTGTTCTTTTTATAAGACATGGTCATGTGGCAGTATATAATGGTAGGGTTGTAAGCACACTAGCAACTTCCCAGTTGTTTATCAACCCTGATATTGAAGAAGCAACACAATTACAATCTTGGTTTGCCAAAGATGGAAATGATTTGCTTATGCCAACAACCACCCTTTTAGATCAGTCTCCAAAATTTACACGCCAAACAATTTTGACAATTGAAGAGGACCCTTCATATGTCACAAAACCTCTACAATGCATTGTTAAAGCAAACCTTATTTTCATCAAATCGAAGAAATTATGCTATCCATCTTGCGCCCTTCTTATTGGAGATAAACAATGTAAGAAAAGAGTCAAACAAAATACTGATGGAAAATGGTTTTGTCCAAAGTGTGTCACTGCCTTCCCAGATTGTGATTTTAGGTATATTCTTCAAGTCAAGCTTGAAGACCACACAGGTACTATGTGGGCAACTTCTTTTGGGGAGGCCACAACTAGACTCATTGGCATGCCTGCCAAAGAAATTTATATGCTACAATTCAATGAAGATGCAGTTGGGTGTGCTGAGGAGGTTATAAGAAATGTACAATACAATCAATTCCTCTTCACTTTTTCAAATAGAATGGAAACATTCAGTGATGAATTGTGGCTCAAATCAACAATCTTAGAAGATACTCAGTTGGACTTCATAGCTGAGAGCACCTTTATGTTAAATGAAATTTCAGTGCTTTGTTATTCTACAACAAAATAGACAATGCAACACATTTGAAAGAAACTATCTTATAAGTTGAAAGGCTTGGTTCCACAGATGAAGGAAACCTTTTTTTAGAAGTCTATTGTACATTTCTTTTTGGCATACTATAGAACTTTAAAAGAATCACTTGTTTTTTACTATCATTTTTACCTATTCCATCTTCTCTACTTTCTATCGACTATTATCCATGTAAAATCATCTTGTCAATAGGGTTCCAAGGCCCCTTCAAAACTTGTTTTTTTCCCTTGCTATAAATCATATTTATATCTCTTTTTGTTGTTTCGAAACTATTATGTTAAATATTCATGGTATTGTTGGTGTTATGAATGTGTTTTTTCAATTTCTTTTCACATGTACTCTTCTTTTCCTTATGCTTCCATCTTGGGAATAACTAACTGACATAGCTTGCGCTGGGCACTACATTCACATTGTATAGTGAATAAGACAACAAAATTAGGAATGTACAAATAAAAGACTAAACTAAGCAATTTACTATTGATTGTTTTACATTACTAGAAATGTGCATTAGCTTTTAAAACCATTTTTTTTACTCTTAAACTTCTTTGATTTTTCTATGTATAAAGATAACAAAAATGCATTGTTCCTCTTTTTTTGAAAACCAGGTAATGGCCTCAAATGTACAAGATTCTGAAAGCCATTTCATCCAAAGTAAGCCCATAGATCTACAGTCTCGTAAGAGAAGTCGCCTATATTATGCTTGTCATAGAGAAGAAATTAGAGCACGTCGTAGCATCCAATGCATTCAACATTTACAACAAACAACAACCCAACCATTGCCTGCCCACTTGCAAGCTTCTACAAGTTTTCAAAATCCACAACCCTTTGATCCCATTGAAACAACTCTTCCTGAAGCCAGACCTCAAAATAAAAATTCAATTAGCAATATGGATTTCAACTTGTCCTCTAACTTTATAGATGCAGCTAAGAAATTCAGAGCTAGAATAGATGCACTATCAAAGTTACAAACATGTACTACATGTAAGGAATGCTACCCTAGTATGCATGCGTGTTCATCAAACAATGTTCTCACTTGTAGAAGATGTTTTCTTGAGAAAGGAATACACCGCTTCTCTGCGACCAACAATATGGACCCCTGTGAACAACCAACTGTGCTGAGGGTGCTCACACAAGTTGAAGAGATGCTCATTGCACGTGTTAATCCAATAATAACAAGTAACCCATGCTCATGGTGGACAATACAAATATAGTGGCCACACGATTAGTTTCCCCCAAGATATACAAAAAATTACTAAATCTTTGCCATGGAAAATTGAAGAGTTGGATGTACTAATAATCCGCAGACTGAATACAAATGGGAAGCATTACGATTGCTATGTTAGTAGAAGCCATGTTCAGAATGCACTCTCATACAAGATCAAATATGACCCCTATTACAAGGATGTTGAAATTGATGTTTCTGCAATGTCAAAAATCCTTGTTTGTAATACAGATATTTCAGGCATGCTTCGTACAATTTAAGATGCCAATGAAGATCCAACATCAACAAACATTGCATTTGAGAACATACAAAGTGATTTGGAAATTGACATCGAATATTCAACATCATTTATGATGAGACTACCAAACAAACGTCGTGAGCTACAAATCATTAAAGAATCTTTACAAATAGAAAAATAAACTGAAAACTTTGTGGATTGGCCACCTATAAGTTCAACCCCCATTAAGGGTAAGTGCACAAAGATAGGGGACCAAAAAGGGGGTATAAGATGCCACTTTTTTATGAAATCAGCAAACTCTGAACTTCAACGAGAAATTGAGGATAGTTACACTCAAAATTTTAAAATGTGACAAAAACAAGAGTTATTATACTACAAATCTAGTTTCTAAACTACTAATTTATTTTAGAAATGGTGGAGATTAAGGCCCTGAAAAAGGGGGAGCACAAAAAGTGGTCCTATTTTTTGTGAAAAACATAACATAGCGTCTGGTGTGCTCCCCCTAAAATGTTAACTTTTAAAAAAAAAAAAATTATCGCTCTAGTGAGAAGTTAGCTAACACCACCTAGTTTATCCCAGATGTTTCTACTAATTTTTTGATGAAAGTGTGATTTTTCGCCATTTTCCGAAGTGGACACATCCTGAAAACGTGACATTTTTGTGTGCTCCCTCTATAAATTGTTAAAACTAATTGAAAATCAAAACTTGTTTTTTTAAAAGTGTGTAGAATGGAGTCTAGTTTTTGAAAATGTAATTTTTTTCAAAATTTGATAAACGAGCCAAAATCTAAGCCCAAATGAATACACATTGGTTTTTGACAAAAATCAGACATACTTAGAAAAGAAATTAGAGATGAAATGCTTAACATAATGAGAATTCAAAATAAATTACATGGTTAGATAGCTATCAGAGAGATCTACAATACCACACCATCTGATTTTATCGTTATTGAACCACGTGCAAACCTGATGGGGAGCACACAAGAAAAAAATGTTATTTTTTTGTAGGTTTGCTGGAAAACACGTCTTAGGCCTGTTTGAATCCTCCAAGCCTTTGGGTTGGAACTCCAAGGAAAATCCAAGCCTTAGGCTTGGTAAAATTCAATGTCATTAAAAGGGCATGCGCCCTACTCACTATAGGGTGTACGCCTTATATTAGACACAAAATAGAAAAATGAGAGAGAGAGAGAGAGAGAGAGAGGTTGGAGATAGTTACTAAAGATAAGAAACAAAAAGAAAACAATAACAATACAAAACATATCTCTTCAACACATACACACATAGTAGTTCTTCTATGAATCCAGGATTTATACAAATATAACATTTAAGTATAAGTATGATACATTTAATTTCTTATACTTTAAGTTATATTTGTATAAATACCTTTCATGATGTTTGAGATAGGTTTCAACTTCATAGGAGTTAAGATGCAGATTTTAGATTTTGGGGATTTAAAAAAAAATCAGACTTAGCCAAATTTCAGGCACATGAGGGTTCCCTAGATTTATAGCTTGTGTGTTTGGGTAGGGGACTAGGTACCCTAGGAGAGTGGCTCACCATAGGTGTTGGAACCCTAAAGTGGTTGCCAGATGATCCTATGGGTGGGTTAGTAAAAAGTGATAACCTAATAATGAATCAGGGAAAGGGGGGAAACAAAAGATAATGAAACAAAATATATTAATGGCCACATAGTCCTGTTGGAGTACCGGGACCATGGGTAACTTCTAGGGAGGATCCCTATTTAGAAAGGGGGTACCGGGGTTACATGGTTTCCAGGGAGGATCCAAAAATATCAGATATGTGATGACACTCACCTAGAGGGTATGCTAGCAACCTAACCCTTGTGATTAGTAATGCTCTCTCTCTCTCTCTCTCTCTCTCTCTCTCTCACACACACACACACACACACACACATACAAACAAACCTTCTTAAGGGGTTGTAAGTGGTCTAAGGGGTCCTAGGACACATTAATGTGTCATAAGCAACCTTGACAACCATTATGACCCTTAAGATGTAGAGAGAGGGGTGTTCAAGGGTCCTAAATGTTCAGAAGGGGTCCTAGGATACATTAATGTGTATTAGGACCCTGTTAGGGATTTTTCTTGTATGAATCACAGTGCTTGAAATGACTACTTGAACACTATGCCTCATAATACTGATTCAGCTACAAGAAAAACCTAATTTCTAAGGATTGGATAAGATCCTTCTTCGTTTTGAGCTCCACATATACTCAGGCAGGTTTTACCTCTTAATGATTACTGATTTCATCGTATATATAAAAGTGGACACTGATTTTCTATGTATCTTTGTTAAAACCAGCTTATGAAACACCTTGCAAATGATCAAGCA
Source organism: Thuja plicata (assembly GCA_018584345.1). Taxonomy (NCBI): domain Eukaryota; kingdom Viridiplantae; phylum Streptophyta; class Pinopsida; order Cupressales; family Cupressaceae; genus Thuja; species Thuja plicata. The sequence goes on from MU226433.1 coordinate 4,812,728, forward strand.
TAACCAAATGCAAAGCTTAACCAAACAAACTATGATTGTAAATATAGAAAAAACCAGTGATATAAGGACTTTCATCCTTCTTCCTTTTAAGGAGGGATAACCTAGTTGATTCACTCTCCAAGGAATCACTAAACTAGACAATATCCTGCTGATATGAGTCCCTAATGAATTCAACTCATTTGTTCTAAAAACTAAATGAAATTAATTGATTGATTTTGATATGATATTGGATGAAGAACCAACTGCAAACCAAATTCTAGACCAGTGCCTATCCCTTGGGCAAAGAGTCCATGAAAACATGTATCAACAGCAACAAACTAATGAAGATACTATAGAGTGCCTTACAAACTACATGTAAATGAGATGGAGTGCCTTACAAACCATCCTCTCATATCAATACCATTGCATCAAATCCTTACAAAATGCTTTTCTCTCTGAAATCACTTGTGAAACTTAGCTCTCTCCTTGAAAGAGACTCACAAACAATCAGACACACTACCTTGTAGTAGGTATATTTCAGATGCCTTACAAATGAACTATACTAGAGCACAAACATAATCTAAAGAGACAAGAAAATATAGAAGAGGAGAAAATACACTATATTTCATTAATGAATTCTACTTCAACACATCCAGACCTTAAGCTTTCAGAAATATACAGAGAAATAGAAATATATCTTGCAATGAAAAGATCATCAAACCAATAGGAACCTTCCCAAGAACAGGAATCAGAAACAGGGAATAGGAACCCTTACAAAATATCAAATTGGTCAATTTATAGGCTCAAGACATCTTGGAATCCATAAGGATGCAACAAGCTACTGATGTCTTGACCTAACCCTAATCACAGAAAAAACAAGAAAGAAGAAGCCCTCAAGCGGTGGATGGACACATATGGAGAATAAAATCTAATTTTGCACTTTGTCCCTTCCTTCCTCTTTTCTGAATGAATTATGTAAGGAAATTATAAAATAATGCCATTAGAAATGCCCTGACATGTTCAAAAACTCAGCCATGTGATTGTCATCATTCTCCTTCACTGATATTGAAACAAGTCTATCCAATCATCTCACCACAAGCTGTCAAAAATCACTGTATCTTATCTTTCTATCATTAAAAACAACTATTCAGTCATCCCTATCCTTAAATGCAATAAATTCATCCTCTGAGAAAATGCCACTACACTCTAACAATTAGGAAACTTTTTCAATCACCTCTGCAAGTTGCCAATCCAAATGGGAGAGAAGACTGAGAAACCCCTATACACTTTCATCTGTATATTAATACTATTTCTGTCAATTTCTATCTTTAATGTAATCTGAAAATATCATATTTTATCCTTTAAGTCTCCCACTACCTCAGAAATGTTGGTCAAATAGATCAAATTCATCTTAATCTGGCCTCTGTCATCAAACTTTGTTATTCACTATGAAATTTGATTGCCTACAATTGAAATATTTGTATTTTATCTCTTCTTTCTATGCAAATCTGATTTTCATTTCTTGAGAAAAATATCCTCAAATCTGATCTTCCATTGTGTTGAAAAATTCTTCTCGGAATGCATTTTCAGATACTTGCAAAATAAAAATTTGCACCACACTATTCATTTGAAACTTTAAAACTTTGCAAATATTTAAAACTTCTTTTAAAACATTATTTTTTGCATTATAAGCCAGAATTGACCAGAATTTGACATGTGGAATTCACTAGTTAGCTGCTCCTAACTAGTCTTTAACTACGCCTTAACACTGGGTTCAACTTTTCACCTTGTCTCCAAGTCTCTTGATTTCTTCACTAACTGTAGTTAAATCTGGAGACCTAGAGACTAACTCCTCAGTCTCCAAGTCTCTTGATGATTTGGTCATAACATTAAATGTCTGGCGACCTAGTGACTAACCTCAATCTCCAAGTCTCCGGATCTTTTTGACTTAACCGCCAGCTTCCAGTGACCTCACGACTAACTGCCAGTTGTTAGTCTCCAGGTCTCTGAATCCTGGCGGCTAACTACTCTTTGTCTCCCGACTTTGTGACTAGCCACCATGTGTCACCTTTTCCACATCATCACTACCATCTGGTCATCACCTATCTACAAAATTTATTTATCTTTGGTCGCGAGAACTGTAATCGAGACACTCCAGTCACCATGCGCACGTGGATAGAGCCTCCATTTCATCTTCATATTATGTATTGAGCCTTGTTGATTATAAACTCTCCATACTTCCGTCGCGCGAGAAATGTGGGATTAAATCATGTTTAGTTTTAAAGCATTTACATGTATTATGCATTAAAATACTGGGCCCACCTGTGTGCGCATAGTTGCAGTTGAGAGGCCCGCTGAGAGCCTCTGGGCTTCTTATTTACTATGAGAGTGTGGCCTTTACCATATAAATAAAACCTTAACCTACTGCATGTGGGATAACTCCATTTCACTATTTTTAACATTTTGTCTGTCTTTTTTATACTCCTACGCGAATTTCTCTTATGCAATGTGTTTTAACTTTTAGAACACCTTGCCAATCACATTTTCCATGAATGTTTTAACCTTTTCAAAAATAAAACATCCTATTTATTTTTCTATGCAAGCCTCCAGCTGCTCTTTGCGCAGACCACCATTAAATTGTGAAAACTCTGCACAACTTTACTATGTTTTAAACTTGGCAGCTGAATATTGTTTTCTAGAGATTTTGAAATTGTCTCTTGCATGTTTTTCTTTCAAATCCCACTGCGTTCCCTTCTTATTGATGTTCACACCAGCCAAATGCATTTGTACTAAAAGATTTTAAATGTGTTAATGAAACAACAACTAGATCCACCTAAATGCATCAGGCTTTCACTTGGTGCTACCAAACATTATTTCAAATTTCCTTGAGACACTTTATCAAACAATCACATACTTTGTCCATGACTCCAAATTCTCCTTTTTATACTACACAAGTTGTCAAACAACCAACGTGCATTACTGGTCTGGAGTTTTCAAAGATCACACGCCTTATTTATGCTTTCAAATCATCATCTCAAGGAAGTCTAGAAGTGGGGCCTTGATTGCATATTGACATGATTAATAATCACCCAGTGATATGCCCAAAAAATGAAAACTCAAAACCATTTAAATCCAAATTTAAATACCTCTGCAAGATATTTAAAATATGTAAACACCCTCCAAGATACCCCTTTAAAACTGACTGAATGACCCCTTGCAGGTATGAGAACTAGAACACACATTCCTCTCTAGCATCTGAGAAATTGTCACAAATTGGACTAGCTTGAAAATATTCAAGCCAAGAGATAATAAAACTCAAAGTAGGCAACTTTATCCAATTGGCAAATTAAAGTATTCGAACTCATGCAAACACTATTTAAAATGCAAATCGGAAAGGTATCGGATCAACTTCCGAGGAGACGTCACTTGGAAAGGTGATTAATTAATCAACAATGAATATGCACGCAAAAGGGCTTCGCAGGATTCAATCTCAAGTACAAGATGTAACTGTTCAAATTTAGTAATTCAGAAAACTGTGCAAATGCAATATGTTGAAACATCATAAACTTCATCTAGAAAGGCCACTGCAAAATCACTAAATCAAGCTCTGAAGTTTCACCATCAGGTCAGATAGTACATTCATATGTAATGAGAATGGTCCCACAATCGGTTCTTAGAAAAAACTTTCAAATAAAAATTTACCACTCTCTGAAAATGACTAATTTGCTAACTTGATTCTGTTCTGCACTGTCAATCTACATAAACTGCTTTTAATACTGAATTCATAAAGTCATCAAAATGAACCTTCAGAATCTCAATCTCTGAACATGAATTCAATGTCATATGTAGAATGAAAAACCTCAACTAGCTCATTTGGAAAATGCACTGATCACTGGGTACCAATCTGTAAAAGTCAGCACTTAACAACTTTGTCAACTCAAACTTGGTGAAAAATGCAGAAATCTGATTTGGAATCAACATAGAAAAGTAATCAACTGGATTGATCAAAGTCTGAAAATTTTCAAAGAAGTTCATTTCAAGGTCTACAATGCAGACCAACTTTCAATTATGCCTGAGCTTGAACCATGTGCAAATAGGGAAAACACAAAGTAGGTCATTTAATTATGGATTCTGCATATTCAGTGAAAGTTTAATAAATTGGAAATAGAAAGGCCCTAGCAAAGTGAATAACTGGATTGGCAGGAATCTGAAACTCTTTGGGTAAGTACTCTATCATGTTTTCAACATGGGGGAACATTCAATTATGCAATGCATTCAAGTGGATACAACTTGGAAGACCTCAAAGTAGGCTATTTCAGCAATCCGGGTAATGAGAGAAACATGACAGTTCTGCAGGACCAAATTTTAAGGAATTTGAAAGCTTATCAAACTGACTTGAAATGACTTGGGTTCCGAAACATAGACTCTCTGATATACATGCAACACATTCCCAAAGCAGTGACCCATAAAAAATAACAGGGTGCAAGATATTCCAACGCAAACTAGGCCTGGGACAACAAAATGACACTTAGCAAAAATGCAGATTTATGTTAGCACTTGAAAATGACTACTCCCTAAACATGTCAGAATTGAAATTCAGGAGTTGGAACCCACTGCATATGTCAAATGAAAGGCATTGAACCCTCTTCCCAAGTGGTACATCATGAAAATCATCAGGGTATCTTTTACAAGCACTCAAACTAAGCCTTCTCACAAAAGTTTTTTAGAGTACTCATTTTGCCTTATTGAAAATTTTAACATGGTCACTCAATTTTTTTACAAAATTTGAGAGGACCAATAGTGGCTCCGATTGTGGATGGTTAAATGCAAGTTTATATCGAGAACCACAGATATCTGGAGTAGCAGACCACCCCAAAACTTCAAATCAGATTTTATCTCTTTTCACTTTCCTCTTTTTACTTTCAGCTCTCAAAACTTTTGTCTCTTCTCAAAAAATGGGGAAACCTCTTACTGAAAGAAAACACACAACTGAAAGGGAAAGAAAATATACAATATGTTCATTATCTATAAGAGGCCCAAAGCCTTACAACTGAAATCAACTCTTACCTCTATCAAACACAAAGCTCTCTGCCCCATGCTTCAAAAATATGATAACAGTGCCACTCTTATCTGTCTGATCTAATCCACTGTCATCCTCTATCAACTCATCATATGAAAAAAAATCTACAAATTCTTCATATGAGCTTCCATAAACATTAGGCAGATTGTCATCATAAAATATTTTTGGCATATACATGTCACATTCATTAGATAAGAACATACTTTGATATCTGTAACATTTATCATCTTTCATCTGTAAACCACAACTTAAAAACTCACCATCCAGCTGAAAGGATGGATACTCAACCTCTGTCATATTGTTGGGCAAGCATCATTAAATCCATTCACATCCATCATTTATTTATCAAAAGAAAACATACCTTGGTTTTTATGCAAAAATTGAATAAACTCATCACCTTGGATATGATCATCAAACTTAGGACATAGAGCAATAATTTCTTCATCAAAAATAGGAGCACCCTGTAACTTATCATCATCAAACAAACTCAAAGAAAAGTAGTGGGTGGGAGGGAAAATACTAGCACATTGATTTTCTTCTATTGAAACTTGAGCCATTGATTGACCATTTTTTAATGCTTCAAAGGCAAACTTAGAATCAAGACAAGATTCAAAATTCACACTGTTGTCCAAATCAGTATTTAACTCAATGCTTGGAATCTCCACATCCACTGAATCTTCCTTGTCAAAATCAATCTGCACTGGACATGTAAATTCAAAGCTTCCATTTCTTGAATATCTCAGATACTCATGAGAAAAAATCTCTGAAATTTGTTCACTGTGAAGGGAACAATAGTCATCTTCTCCATTCATTACCTCACTGTCTTTTTGCATGATGCTGCAAATTTCTTCTTTGTTGGAGTCTTGTAGTGAAACCTCTAAAATCGTATCTTCTTGTGTAGTGATCTCACTACAAACACTCATGTCTGCATCATAACTGTTATCTTGCTGGCTACATATATCTTCTTCATTTTCTTGCTGCTCATATAACTTATAATCAATATTAATGTCAGCAATATCTTCACCAACAGTAAACTCCTCATCATTACTAATCATATACTCATCTTTAAAATTAGATTCATCATATTCATTACTATCAGATTTATCATCGGCATCTCCAATAATCTTAGAATTTTCAGATTCAATATCATTATTTTCAACATCATATATATCTTTAGAAGAAGCATCCTCTAAACCCTTTATCCATTCTATAAATTTCTAAAAATATTTTGCCCTCTGAGAAATTGGTAAATTGCATGTATGGGGAAAACAAAGCTCAACAAATAAATCTGCCCATACAAGATCCCGAGGACAAAAAATGATGTCGTAGCCTTTTAGCTTATTAGTAAATCTTATGTAAAAATCATATGATGACTCACCTTCCTCTCTGCTCATGTGTCCTTGCAAAAGTAACACCACCCTTTCTTGAAGCCTTTTCCTTAACATATTTGTCTCTGTTTTGACAAGCTCATATTCTAATATAGGATCATTTAATTCAAATATGTGATGTTCTTCACTGTGCTCTACTTCATTATATTTCTCTATGTCACTAAGCTGCTCAAAATCACTAAATCTGTCAGTAAAACAAACCTCCAATGCTTCCATGGATTCTATTGAGCCATGAGGTAGGTCTCTAAACCAATCTCTTGCAATATCAACTAAGGATATTACAAAAATTTTCATTAATATATCCTCATGTGAATTATTATGACTGTCTATTAGGTCAGCAAAATTTTCTAAATGATCTTCAGCCGACTGTTCACCAAAACCAGTAAACATTGACAAACACTTCTTAACCTTTGATGAAATATGATTTGGATATCCATGGATACCCTCAAAAATAATTGCCCCATACAAATTACTACCCCTCTAATCACTAGATTGTGACATCTTAGCAGTTAAAAAGATTACAAACTGCCACTCTTATCTAGTACATATCTCATTCAGATTTTTGCAAAAAAATAAGAAAAAACTTGAAATATGTAAACCTGTTTTACACCTTTATCCTTTTTTCTTTAGTGCTACAATAACTTGATAAGGAAAACTATCAAAACTTTGTGAAATACCTGGATGTGCTTGATCTGCTACAAAATATGTGATTTGAAAACACCTCCAAATCAGCTTCAAAACTTGTAGAGATGCCAATTTGTTGCAAAGAAAAATATTTGCAACTGGCTGAGATACTTTTTCCATCTCTGACTTCTTCAAAAGCAAAAACCTCTTATACACCACACATAAAGCCCTTTAATAATTCCTCACTTGGCTATGTCCATAACCACAGGAGCCCAAAAAACTGTTGTCACTGTTGCTGCAAGTCCACCTTCTTTTGTAGTCTTTCTTTAACATGCACACTGGTGCAAATTAGAGAACTCAGAGTCGCCACTCACCATTAGTGAGATTATTTTGATACTATCTTCGAGAAACTAAAAACTATTAGACACTTTGTAGCAAACAATATACATACTTGACTCTTTTTATAAAACATAAGGAATATATCCTTTGTTTTTTTAAATCCAGACTCTATAACCAGACTCAACTGCAACTGGTTTGAAAGATTTAAAAGATACTACACTAGAGAATCCAAGAAATAAACTTTTTTACTTCCCTAGTAGAGTCGCCAATTTGTTAGGGATTTTTCTTGTATGAATCACAGTGCTTGAAATGACTACTTGAACACTATGCCTCTTAATACTGATTTAGATACAAGAAAAGCCTAATTGCTAAGGATTGGATAAGATCCTTCTTCGTTTTGAGCTCCACATATACTCAGGGAACTTTTACCTCTTAATGATTACTGATTGCACAGTATATATAAAAATGGACACTAATTTTCTATGTATCTTTGCTAAACCAACTTATGGAACACCTTGCAAATGATCAAGCACAACCAAATGCAAAGCTTAACCAGACAAACTATGATCGTAAATATAGAAAAAACCAGTGATATAAGGACTTTCATCCTTCTTCCTTTTAAGGAGGGATAACCTAGTTGATTCACTCTCCAAGGAATCACTAAACTGGACAATGTCCTGCTGATATGAGTCCCTAATGAATTCAACTCATTTGTTCTAAAAACTAAATGAAATTGATTGATTGATTTTGATATGATATTGGATGAAGAACCAAATGCAAACAAAATTCTAGACCAGTGCCTATCCCTTGGGCAAAGAGTCAATGAAAACATGTATCAGCAGCAACAAACTAATGAAGATACTATAGAGTGCCTTACAAACTACATGTAAATGAGATGGAGTGCCTTACAAACCATCCTCTCATATCCATACCACTGCATCAAATCCTTAGAAAATTCTTTTCTCTCTGAAATCACTTGTGAAACTTAGATCTCTCCTTGAAAGAGACTCACAAAAAATTAGACACACTTCCTTGTAGTAGGTATATTTCAGATGCCTTGCAAGAGCACAAACATTATCTAAAGAGACAAGAAAATATAGAAGAGGAGAAAATACACTGTATTTCATTAATGAATTATACTTCAACACATCCAGACCTTAAGCTTTCATAAATATACAGAGAAACAGAAATATATCTTGCAATGAAAAGATCATCAAACCAATAGGAACCTTCCCTAGAACAGGAATCAGAAACAGGGAACATGAACCCTTACAAAATATCAAATTGGTCAATTTATAGGCTCAAGACATCTTGGAATCCATAAGGATGCAACAAGCTACTGATGTCTTGACCTAACCCTAATCACAGAAAAAACAAGAAAGAAGAAGCCCTCAAGCGGTGGATGGACAAATATAGAGAATAAAATTTGATTTTGCACTTTGTCCCTTTCTTTGTCTTTTCTGAATGACTTATGTCAGAAAATTATAAAATAATGCCACTAAAACTGCCTTGACATGTTCAAAAACTCAGCCATGTGATTGTCATCATTCTCCTTCACTGATATTGAAACAAGTCTGTCTAATCATCTCACCACAAGCTGTCAAAAAGCATTGTATCTTATCTTTCTGTCATTAAAAACAACTATTCAGTCATCCCTATCCTTAAATGCAATAAATTCATCCTCTGTGAAAATGCCACTACACTCTAACAATCAAGAAACTTCTGCAATCACCTCTGCAAGTTGCGAATCCAAATGGGAGAGAAGACTGAGAAACCCCTATACACTTTCATTTGTATTTTAATATTGTTTCTGTCAATTTATGTCTTTAATGTAATCTGATCAAATGTTGGTCAAATAGATCAGATTCATCTTAATCTGGCCTTTGTCATCAAAATTTGTTATTCGCTATGAAATTTGATTGCCTGCAGTTGAAATATTTGTATTTTATCTCTTCTTTCTGTGTAAATCTGATTTTCATTTCCTGAGAAAAATATCCTCAAATCTGATCCTCCATTGTGTTGAAAGCATCTTCTCAGAATGCATTTTCAGATACTTGCAAAATAAAAAATTGCACCAGACTATTCATTTGAAACTTTAAAACTTTGCAGATATTTAAAACTTCTTTGAAAACATTATTTTTTGCATTATAAGCCAGAATTGACCAGAATTCTACATGTGGCATTCACTAGTTAGCTACTCCTGACTAGTCTTTAACTGCGCCTTAACACTGAGTTCACCTTTTCACCTTGTCTCCAAGTCTCTTGATTTCTTCACTAACTGTAGTTAAATCTGGACAACTAGTGACTAACTCCTAAGTCTCCAAGTCTCTTGATGATTTGGTCTTAACATTAAATGTCTAGCGACCTGGCGACTAACCTCAGTCTCCAAGTCTTCGAATCTTTTTGACTTAACTGCCAGCTTCCAGCGACCTCGCAACTAACCACTAGTTGTTAGTCTCTAGGTCTTTGAATCCTGGAGGCTAACTGCTCTTTGTCTCCTGACTTCGTGACTAGCTGCCATGTGTCACCTTTACCACATCATTACTACCATCTGGTCACCACCTATCTGCAAAATTTATTTATCTTTGGTCGCGGGCACTACAATCGAGGTAGTCCAGTCACCATGCACGCGTGGACAGAGCCTCCATTTCATCTTCATATTATGTATTGATCCTTGTTGATTATAAACTCTCCATACTTCTGTCACGCGAACAATGTGGGATTAAATCATGTTTAGTTTTAAAGCATTTACATGTATTCTACATTAAAATACTGGGCCCACCTGTGCACGCATAGTTCCAGCTGAGAGACCCACCAAGAGCCTTTGGGGTTCTTATTTACTATGAGAGTGTGGCCTTTACAATATAAACACTAAATAAAACCTTAACCCGTTGCATGTGGGATAACTCCATTTCACTGTTTTTAACATTTTGTCTCTCTTTTCTATACTCCTGCGCGAATTTCTCTTATGCAATGTGTTTTAACTTTCATAACCTCCTACCAATAACATTTTCCATGAATGTTTTAACCTTTTCAAAAACAAAACATCCTATTTATTTTTCTGTGCAAGCCTCCAACTACTGATTGCGCAGACCACCATTAAATTGTGAAAACTTTGCACAACTTTACTATGTTTTAAACTTCGCATCTGAATATTGTTTTCTGAAGATTTTGAAATTGTCTCTTGCATGGTTTTCTTTCAAATCCCAGTTCGTTCCCTTCTTATTGATGTTCACACCAGCCAAATGCATTTATACTGAAAGATTTTAAATGTGTTAATGAAACAACAACTAGATCCACCTAAATGCATCAGGCTTTCACTTGGTGCTACCAAACATTATTTCAAATTTCCTTGAGACACTTTATCAAACAATTACATACTTTGTCCATGACTCCAAATTCTTCTTTTTATACTACACAAGTTGTCAAACAACCAACGTGCATTACTGGTCTGGAGTTTTCAAAGATCACACGCCTTATGTATGCTATCAAATCATCATCTCAAGGAAGTCCAGATGTGGGGCCTTGATTGCATATTGACATGATTTATAATCACCCAATGATATGCCCAAAAAATGAAAACTCAAAACCATTTAAATCCAAATTTAAATACCTCTGCAAGATATTTAAAATATGTAAACTCCCTCCATGATACCCCTTTAAAACTGACTGAATGACCCCTTGCAGGTATGAGAACTAGAACACACATTCCTCTCCAGCATCTGAGAAATTGTCACCAATTGGACTAGCTTGAAAATATTCAAGCCAAGAGATAATAAAACTCAAAGTAGGCAACTTTATCCAATCGGCAAATTAAAGTATTCAAACTCATGCAAATGTTGTTTAAAATGCAAATCGGAAAGGTATCAGATCAACTCCCGAGGAGACATCACTTGGCAAGGTGATTAATTAATCAACAATGAATATGCATGCAAAAGGGCTTCGCAGGATTCAACCTCAGGTACAAGATGTAACTATTCAAACTTAGTAATTCAGAAAACTGTGCAAATGCAATATGTTGAAACATCATAAACTTCATCCGGAAAGGCCACTACAAAATCACTAAATCAAGCTTTGAAGTTTCACCATCAGGTCAAATAGTACATTCATATGTAATGAGAATGGTCCCACAATCGGTTCTTGGAAACAAGTTTCAGATAAAAATTTACCACTCTCTAAAAATGACTAATTTGCAAATTTGATTCTATTCTGCACTGTCAATCTGCATAAACTGCTTTTAATACTGAATTCATAAAGTCATCAAAACGAACCTTCAAAATCTCAATCTCTAAACATGAATTCAATGTCATATGTAGAATGAAAAACCTCAATTATCTCATTTGGAAAATGCACTAATCACTAGGTACCAGTCTCTAAAAGTCAGTACTTTACAACTTTGTCAACTCAAACTTTGTGAAAAATGCAGAAATCTGATTTTGGAATCAACATAGAAAAGTGATCAACTGGATTGATCAAAGTCTGAAAATCTTCAGAGAAGTTCATTTCCAGGTCTACAATGCAGAACAACTTTCAATTATGTCTGAGCTTGAACCGGGTGTAAATAGGGAAAACACAAAGTAGGTCATTTAATTTCGGATTCTGCATATTCAGTGAAATTTTAATAAATTGGAAATGGAAAGGCCTTGACAAAGTGAATAACTGGATTGGCATGAATCTAAAACTCTTTAGGTAAGTACTCTATCATGTTTGCAACATGGGGGAACATTCAATTATGCAATGCATTCAAGTGGATACAACTTGGAAGACCTCAAAATAGGCTATTTCAGCAATCTGGGTAATAAGAGAAACAAGACAGTTCTGCAGGACCAAATTTTAGGGAATTTTAAAACTTATCAAACTGATTTGAAAATGCTTGTGTTCTGAAACATAGACTCTCTGATATACATGCAACACATTCCCAAAGCAGCGACCTATAAAACCTAACAGGGTGCAAGATATTCCAAAGAAAACTAGGCCTGGGACAACAAAATGACACTTAGCAAAAATGCAAATTTATGTTAGCACCTCAAAATGACTACTCCCTAAACATGTTAGAATTGAAATTCAGGATTTGAAACCCACTACATATGTCAAATGAAAGGCATTGAACCCTCTTCCCAAGTGGTACATCATGAAAATCATCAAGGTATCTTTTACAAGCACTCAAACTAAGCCTTCTTACAAAAGTTTTTTAGAGTACTCATTTTGCCTTATTGAAAATTTTAACATGGTCACTCAATTTTTTTTGCCAAATTTGAGAGGACCAACAGACCCCTTTTGGCCCTTAGGAAACCTTAGGAACCCTTACCATTCATTAGTATATTGTAAGGGTTCCTAAGGGGTGATAAGGGGTATAAGGAGTCATAAGGCACATTAATGTGTCTTAGGACCCCTTAACAACCCTTACAACCCCTAAGGTGCAGAGAGAGGGCTCTTCATGGGTTTTAAGGGGTGATAAGTGGTCCTAGGAAACATTAATATGTCCTACAACTCCTTATGACCCCTTAGGACAACTTGCAACCCCCTATCATACCTCTTAGTGATCTTAAAGTGTCCTAAGGGGTCATACAGAGCTCTAGGACACATTAATGTGTCCTAGAACACCTTACAACGTCTTACGATATCTTACCATACATTAGTGTATGGTAAGGGGTCCTAAGGGTTCTTAAGAGGTCCTAAGACACAGTGATGTGTTCTATGTCAAGTTAAAAACCCTTATGACACCTAAGATGTAGAGAGAGGATTCCTAAATGGTACTAAGGGGTCATTAGGGATCCCACGAGCCCTTATAACCCATTTCCCTACATCTTAGGTGCAATAAAGGGTCCTAAGGGGTTCTAGGACAAATTAATGTGTCACATGACCCCTTAAGACCCCTTACAACCCCTTAAGACCCCTTGTGATACATTAGTGTATGATAAGGGGTCCTAAGGGGTCTTAAAGGGTCCTACGACACAGTAATGTGTCCTAGGACCCCTTAAGACCACTAGAAACCCTTAGGACCTCTTCAAATTTACTAGCTTATTGTAAGGGGTTGTAAGGGGTCCTACAACACAGTTATGTGTTCTAGGACCCCTTAAGGTTACTAACGACCCTTTAGAACCCCTTACCATTCATTAGTGTATGGTTAGGTTTTATAAGGGGTTGTAAGGGGTCTAATAAGTCCTACGACACATTAAAAACCCTTACAATCCTTAAAATTTGTAGAGAGAGGTCCTCGAGGGTCCTAAGTGGTCATAAGGGGTTATAGGACACATTAAATCTCTTAGGACCCCTTATTATATATCTTAGGTGTCTTAAAATTTTTTAAGGGGTTATGAAGGGTCCTAGGACACATTAATGTGTATTAGGACCCCTTAGCATTCATTAGTGTGTGGTAAGGGGCCCTAGGGGGTTGTAAGCGGTCTAAGGGGTCCTAGGAAACATTAATGTGTCCTAAGACCCCTTAACAATCCTTCTACCCCTAAGATGTAGAGAGATGGGTCCTAAGGGGTTATAAGGAGTGCTACGACACATTAATTTGTCCTAGGACCCCTGAGGACCCCTTACCATGCATCTTAGGGGTCCTAAAGGGCTATAAGGGGTTGTAGGGGGTCCTAGGACACATTATTATATCTTAGGACCCCTTATCATTCATTAGTGTATGTTAAGGGGTCTTAGGACACATTAATATATCCTAGGACCCCTTGAAAATCCTTATGACCCTTAAGATGTAGAGAGAGGCGTCTTAAGGGGTTGTAACGGGTCCTCACCTTCTCTCTCTCTAAAGAGTCCTATGACTATCAATGTGTTCTAAGGGGTTATAATCAGGGATAACATTAAGAAAACCCCTCCTAGGAAAAAGTGTAAAATCCTGGCGAATCGTACATTAATTTAGGAGAAATTTTTTATTGATGATGGAAAATGTTTTTTCCAAATTAGGAAAATAATATAAAGGCGTTGGCGATTTTTTCCCTTCTGAATAAAACTTCCTTAAAATTTTGGTGAATTATAAATTAATGTGGGGGAAAATATATAATATATGAGGTGAATGATTTTCTTGTGAATGTAAAAAAAATTTGTACTAGCAATTTTTATGTGTCGTTTGAAAATATATTTATTTTATTGGCTAATATATCATTAATTATGGGAAAAATAAATATTTTATTTGGCGATTTTCAAAAGATGGGGCTCGTCAATGCATCATGTGGGCCAATGCCAACTAATATTAAATGTCTTATTTGAGACCGTTTGATTATCCTAGATCAATGGCTGAAGTTTAATTTTGGCCCAATTTTTTGAAGGAAACAAATTTTTCCAAGAAGTCACTGGAATAATGACACGTAACATTGTAATTAATGCAACGTCCAACAAATATCACTTTTATTTGTTGTGAATATAGCTGATCACACATGGACACATAACCTAATTAGTAATATCCATTGTTTTATATTTTTAAATGTATTTTTTGAGACCGTTTGATCATCCTAGATCAATGGGTGAAATTTAATTTCGGGTCAAATTTCAGAAGGAAACCGACTTCTGTAGGAAGTCAACGAAATGATGACACGTATCAAGCCTTAAAAAGTTCACCATAACCATGATTGTTGATTACTACTGGTTATTTGTTTATGTGGAAGGTGGATAGTGCAACTACAACTTGTAACTCATAACTCGAAAAGAAATAAATGCCTTGTCAGTGACATTCTTTAACTGTCATCTTTAACTGTCAATAGTACGCATGCATTTATGGGAAAGATTTACATTTAGATATGAAAGATTAAGGACAGACGATTTAAATCTCTCACACCCATAATACGCATAATGCATTTATGGAAATTGCATAAAATACGATTAAAGAAAGAATAATTATTAATTGGTAAGTATCCATGATCACTACTATCAATCAAGGGGTCGGGGCTATTTATAGACAATCTGCCTTCTTTCTTCTTCATTTTTCTTTTGGTAGATTAAGAGTCAGAGCTGCCAGTGGTAGAAATTCTGCCTTTGGTTTTAAGGTTTAGGTTTTTAGGTCTTTAGGCTTTCAAGAATTAAAGATGGATACACCAATCCGTTTGAGATGCACATCGCCAGATGACCAGAGGTCCTTTTTGGGCAATGTCTCAGAAGAAATCCTCACTTCCATTTGTAGGGAGGTTGGTGGTGACGCTTTTATAAATTCTTCTATGTTGATGTTATTGGGTCGATATTTCCTTGAGAATGTTGACATATACCACGTCTACACGAGCATTACATCCTGGTTTTTTGCGTCTCTTCTCGACCTTGGAGGAAAGAAGGTGGATATGTTGATGCTGTTGAGGAAGGTTTTTAAAGATAAATTCATGAAGGACGATGTCAATGTTGCTTTTTTTGCAGAATTAGGGGTGGGGATCCCTTGACCAAGAGATATACATAAGCTGTTGGTGTCGGGCAGAAATGTGGCCAGACAACCCTTTCTGTTGAACCTCAATGATGAGAAACTAACACGACATGGGAAATGGGCATGACTTGGGAGGGATTTTCTCCGGAAATGGTTTTACCTTGATGAATTCGATGAGTTGGACTATACATGGCTTGACAGATTCTCAGAGATTATCCTGTCTGGAAAATTCTACTCAGATGAAAGGGAAGATGAAGATCCTTGATTCCCTAGTTTACCCATTCCCGTTACCCTAGTCTTTTGACAATGGACATGCAAAGTTTCACTTTTTTTTATATTGATAAGAAGTTGCCTAGTAGGTTTCTTTTTTTACTGTACGATGTAATTTTATGAAAAAAAAATAATAAAAATTTTCCAAGTTCGTTTCAATTTTCTTTTTATGGGTACAAAAAATGATTCTTAGACTTCTCTGTGATCACAATATTTTAATTAGTTTCTTTACCTACGTATTAGACATTTAAGTATATGCTTGAGCAATGGATTAGTACTTCCATTTTTAAATCTGAAGACTGAGATTCTGAACTTTTAAAATGATTAAGTTTCTTTATCAGTCCAGAGCAAGTTTCTATTTTTAATTTGCCAATGTGTCATATCGATGTGTGATTATAAGATAGAAATAACTGAATTAAAATCTAAATAGGACTACATTGTAAAACTAAACATTTAATAACATTTATTAAATGTAATAACTAATAAGTTGAAGTTGTAATTTAAAATGATTAAGTGACACTCACACATGTCCTAGTGACATCAAATGACAAGCCAAAAGTTAATGGGACCCATGATAGTGTGACAGTGCCAGTGACCGTTGAATGACCACAGATCAACGACGTGCAGTGTATTTCAAGTTGAAAGGGAAAAGAAACCCCATTTTTGCAAACCTATTCTGAAATAATGTAAATGAACTCAAAATCATAGACTCATAGAATAAGTATCACTTACCTTTGCCTCAAATTAAAATGCAGCAATGCAGTCGCGACTTGCCAATGCAGTATACAGTTACACTCAATAGTCTGAAACCTTTGAAACTTCGCTATCGATCAAATATAGAGATATCAGAATATTTTTATACTAATCCTTAGTTGGAAAATTTGGCGGGAGGTATTTGTTAGAGTAATAGTCTATCGGGTTACTAAATTAAATCATTATGATCTAATTAGTAACTTTCCTATTCACTCTAGTTTGCTTCAGCTAACCTTAGAGTTTCCCTTTTAGGGTTTCATGTTTCCTTTTATAAGGATTCACTTGTTAGTTTTCATTACAAGGAGATTGTATTGTAATTTCATTTTGTTAATAGAAGTTTTTTCTTGCAACATGATTTGCCTGTCTCTGGCCTTTTGGTCGCCATAGATTCTTCTGTCTTCTGTTTCTTGCTTCTTCTCGTGACAGTGTTTGCATGCAAGTGATCTTGGGTGAAGTTGCATTTATCAACTTCTACATGGTATCAGAGCCACCCTGTCGCTGCCTAGGTTGAAGATTTTTGAAGCCTCGATTCGAAGACGACAGTCATAGCTTTTCTGAGGTTTTTTTTGTCACTCTGGAGGAGGCACGATCTTCTGGAGCAGATTGAGCAGAAACAGACTCCGCCATTGTGTTTAGAAGGCCTGGGAGAGTCGAAATCATATAAAGTTTGACTAGTTTGGTCTCCGTGAGCACAGAAAAAAATTTCTTCACCTCCAGGGTCGTACGGTACGGATTTCGAGGAAAACAAATAAAAAAAATACGCTTTTCGTTAAAAAATGCGTCGGCAGCCTGAGCGCCGCCAGCGCGCAGCCCGAGCGCAACCAGCGCACAGCCCGGGCGCCACTCAAGCCCGCCGCCCAGGCTCAGCCGCCACCGGTGCGCAGCCCGGGCGCCACCCAACCACCACCGGGCCGCCACCTCAGCCGGCGCCTCCGCCCGGCCGCCACCGGCCCGCAGAGAGCTGCGTAGGGCTGATGTCACGGTGACGTCAGCGGCCGGCATATTTTTTCCAGCAAGTTTTTTTCAAATTTTCCGGCCAATTTTTTTTTCGGCAGTTTGGTGACGGCCGTCAAATTTAATGCTGTAGACGGGTGACGGTCATTTGGACGTCAAATTTTTTCCCATCTCTGTGTTTTTCCAGAGAGTGGTTTTTCGAAGGGGCACTTGGTTTTTTGGCCATATCTTGGGCATACGGTGTCCGTTTTTGAAAAACAAAATATCGTCGGAAAGATGTTTCTGAGACGGATGCAATGATGCTAGTCTTATTTGCTAATTCAGCCATTTGAGTTCCTATTTTTAGCGTTGAATTTGAGGCTTCATTTTTCCCTCCTCTCTGCATCCGGTGTTCAGGTTTTTCTCTCATTTTCTTTGTGCTTTCAGTAGTTGTTTATTTGTGGTGCACAGGGGATAGGATTATACATTGTGGGGGGGTGCATTTTACTTTCTGTCATTTCATTCAGAAAGACCCTTCTACTTCTGTCTTCTTCTTCTTTCAATGTCGGACCCCTCTGTGGCCCGACTGACACCTCACAACTACCACACATGGAAGCCACACATGACCAGACTCCTCATGTCACGAGGCTTATGGTCCTGCATGGATGTGGCTCAGCCAGTTCTTCAGAGGCCTTATGAGGC
>MU226433.1:4833268-4854566 GCA_018584345.1 Thuja plicata
TAAGGGGGGGTGTTAGAGTAATCAGTTAGTTCTTACTCTTTTTCGCTTAAGCTTTCTCTTAGGTGCATATAATTAATACTTTATATTAATTATATTGCGCAACCTAGCCTTTATGTTTTTAGGGTTTGTTCACCTTTATAGGTTGAACTTTGTAATGCTTTTTCATTCTCTGTTGGAAATAATAATTTTGCTCTCACTCCACTGAGATTTTCCAAACCCTAGCTTCTCTCTCACAGGTTTCATTTCAGCTCTAGGTATTTTGCATGCAGGTGTTCTTGGCGTTCTATGGATTTGCATGTTTTACAAATCCTACATGGCATCAGAGCTCTCCTGCTGTTCGCCGTTCGAGTTTTGTTAAAGCACAGAGGGTTTTAGAAGTTTTATGTGGATTTAGGGGGACCTTTGTTTCTGGTCACTTTGGGCCCAAACGGACATTACCATTGCGTCCAGAAGGCCCAAAAACCCCAGAATCCATATAAAGTTTGTCCATTTTGGACACCGGGGCATCTGGAGAATTTTTCCGGCCTCCTAAGGGCCGTACGGGCACGTTTTTGAGAAATTTCTTGAAAAAAGTCATTTTTTTAACATTTTTACGCCGCAGTCGGTAGGTTTTGGGGCGCGCCGCCACCACGCCGCCCGCGCGCCGCCCGTGGCCTCCCTGCCACCGCTCTGCACTGCCGGCCCCGCCGACCCTCCTCCCCGCGGCCCCCGCCGGCCGCTTCTCCGCTGCCCTCCGTAGCCCCCCCTCCGCGGCCCCGCCGCTCCGCCGGGTTCCTTTTCGAAAAGGCGCTGCTCTGTCGGCGGGCGCCCGGTCCCCACCGCCGCCGCCGCCTGGCTACCCCGCCACCCGGCGGGTCTGTTCAGCCCCCGCGGGCTCCTCTGCTTAGGCGCGTGGTTGTATGGGTGACCAGGAGCCCTGTTTAAGCCCCCTGCGTGCGCCATGCGGCCGGGGGCCAATTTGTTTTAGCCCCAGGGGCTTATTTCTTGCTTTCTGGAGCACTTTTGACCCCTTCTCGCCTTTTTTACTCTATCTTGAGCATACGGGGGTCTTTTTCTGACTTCCATATACCGTCGGAAAGCTCTTTCCGAGCACTTTCCGATGATGGAGGTTAGAGTTTTGGGTTTTACTATTTCAATAGCGTTTTTTTCTGTTGAAGTCTGATATTTTGTTTTGCCTTCCGGGAGCCATATCTGGCTCATCCGGACTCCATTTTTGGCAAACGAGATATCGTCGAAAAGATAGTTCAGTGTACTATTCAGTTGCAGGGTTCTTTTTTCCAGATTTTTCTTCAGGTTTTCTCTCCTCCAAGTTTTGCAGTTTATGCACTCTGGTGGATTGCTTGGTTCTATAGGTCCTGGGATCTCTTCTTCTGATTTCATAGCTCACTCTTCTTTCTGACTTCTGAGCATTGTATGCTTCTTTTGATGCATTCTTTTCTGTAAACTCACTAAGATAAAGTACCTTCTTCTGCATTTATGGGATCTTGTACACCTTGTACGGTTGTTGTACTCGCCCTCTGTTATAAAGTGCCATGGGGGGTTATGATATTTTTGCCGCTTTAGGCGCATCCACCTTTGTCAAGTGAGCGTACCTTCCATGACATTAGCCCATGCTGTGTGTCAATGACACCGCCCTTTATCCTATGTCTGTACTTCTGTTGCACTGTTGGTGTTCCTGGTTCTTCTTTCTGCAGATGTTTCTGGTATTGCATTTCAGTGTTCCTGTCACCTCTCCCAGTTCAGCATTATGGGGGGGTTCACCTGTTGGTTAGAATTGATTCCTGGTTCAATTGATCAGCTCTTCAGACATTTGTCTTCTCTACCTGGTCATGCACTTTAGTGGGGGTTCCAGCAGTTTCTCCTGATAGAGTTTACAGTTCCTTGCTTCGGAGATGCTTCTTTCTCATTCTTGTTCCTTTCTCTGGGACATCTTTTCCCTAGATTGAAGGCTTAGTTTCCTTCATCTAGTTTTCTTTCTTGTTTTGGGTACCTGATCAAGCCTAGTTGCCGGGACCCATCTTTCTTGCTTTCTGCAGTAGTTTCCTAGGTTTGGCTTCTCCCTAAGCTTATCTTAAGGGGGGGTGTTAGAGTAATAGTCTATCGGGTTACTAAATTAAATCATTATGATCTAATTAGTAACTTTCCTATTCACTCTAGTTTGCTTCAGCTAACCTTAGGGTTTCCCTTTTAGGGTTTCGTGTTTCCTTTTATAAGGATTCACTTGTTAGTTTTCATTACAAGGAGATTGTATTGTAATTTCATTTTGTTAATAGAAGTTTTTTCTTGCAACATGATTTTCCTGTCTCTGGCCTTTTTGCCACCATAGATTCTTCTGTCTTCTGTCTCTTGCTTCTTCTCGTGACAGTGTTTGCATGCAGGTGATCTTGGGTGAAGTTGCATTTATCAACTTCTACAGTATTAGGTATACAAATATTTGGCGAAGCCCGCGTAATTATAACATGTATTTTGTTATTTCTGAGGTGATTATGGGTCGTCCATTACCTTCGCATGATTAATAAAGTTGGCTAAATTACGTCAGTTAGAGACACGTGTCCGTAAAATGCCAGGCGAATTGGGGCTGCCTATAAATATATATGTATAAAATGATTGGCGAATATAGGCCATCGATTTGGGGTTGCTTAGAAATTATAGGCGAATGTTTTAAATTTATGGGGACCAAAATTTATATTCCATTGGCGATAATGTGTAAGAAATGGAAAAATTAAATAAAACGATGGGCGATGGGCCTGGATTTTGGACCCAATATTAATAAATGTCAGGCGATAGGGTCAATCTAATATGTGAAAAATATTTGCCAAATCAGGGGTCGCTGACATGCAAAATTAGCCAAATGGCGAATAATCGCCACTAAAGTTTTCGCTGGTTATAATGGGTCCTAATATGGTATAATGGGTGGACTAAGGGATCGTAATCGGTCCTAATGGTTCCTATGACCACTTATAACCCATTATAACCCCTTAAGAAACATTAGGACACATTAGGGCACATTAGAGCCCATTAGTGTGTCCTGCAATGATTAATGAATTTGAAGGGGTCCTAAGAGGTCCTAATGTGTCATAAGAGATCCTAATGGGTCCTAATGTATCCTAAGGGGTTGTAATGGTTCCTAAAGGATTGTAGGACCACTTAGGACCCATTATGACCCCTTATGATATATTAGAACCACTTAGAACTCTAAAGAGTGTCCTATGATGATTAATGCTCTCTCTCTCTCTCTCATGGGTCCTATGACTATTAATGTGTTCAAAGGGATCCTAATGTGTCCTAATGGGTCTTAAGGGGTCTTAATGGGTTCTAAGGGTTCCTAGGACCACTTAGAACCCATTAAAACCCCTTATGAGACATTAGTACACATTAGAGCCCATTAGTGTGTCCTACAATGATTACTGTGTTCTAAGGGATCTTAAGAGGCACTAATGTGTCCTAAGGGGTCGTAAGGGGTCCTAAGGGGACCTAGGACCTCTCTCTCTCTCTAATGGGTCCTATGACTATTAATGTGTCCTAAGGGGCCCTAATGAGTCCTAATGTGTCCTAATGGGTCTTAAGGGGTCGTAATGGGTCCTAAGGGTTCCTATGACCACTTAGAACCCATTAAAACCCCTTATGAGACACTAGTACACATTAGAGCCCATTAGTGTGTCCTACGATGATTACTGTGTTCTAAGGGGTCTTAAGAGGCCCTAATGTGTCCTAAGGGGCCGTAATGGGCCCTAAGGGGACCTAGGACCACTTAGGACCCAATATGATACATTAAAACCACTAAGAAACCTAAAGAGCGTCCTTAATAAAGTCAAGGGCTTAAGATTATAATCAATAGTCCACTGAGAATCATGTTCAATACAATGTGCTGATTCCTTAAATTTGGCTAAGTCTGAAATTTCCTAAAAACCCTCAAAATCTAGAATCTTTATCTTAACTCGTATGAAGCTGAAACCACTCTCAAACATCCTGGAAGTATATACATAAAATGTAACTTAAGTATAAGAAAGGAAGAGTATTCCCTATGTAACATTATGAAAAATTCTTAAGGGAGGGAGGAAGAAAGCCCAACAGGCCCTGCCAGACCAATTCAACACTAGGCCAATACATAAAATGTAACATTTAAGTATAAGATTCTTATACTTAAGTTACATTTTATGTATATACTTCCAAGATGTTTGAGAGTGGTTTCAACTTCATAAGAGTTAAGATAAAGATTATGGATTTTGAGGGTTTTTAGGAAATTTCAGACTTAGCCAAATTTTAGGAATCAACACATTGTCTTGAACATGATTCTCAGTGGACTATTGATTATAATCTTAAGCCCTTGAATTTATTAAGGACACTCTTTAGGGTTCTTAGTGGTTTTAATGTATCATATTGGGTCCTAAGTGGTCCTAGGTCCCCTTAGGACCCATTACGACCCCTTAGGACACATTAGGGCCTTAGGCTCAGGAAATCAAAGCCATAGCGCATGCACACTATAGGGTGTACGCCCTATGGATTTTGGGGGATCAGAAAAAAGTTTGGAACCTTTTTGGTCCCCCATCTTTGTGGATATACCCTTAACGAGTACACCACTGAGGGTTTGTTTGACATGGCATTTCTCACTCTTTTCCAAAATGTAAATGCACTACCCATGCAACCTTGAGCAAGAGAAGTACAACTTCATGAATATGCATTACACCGTATGTGTTTCATGATAACATATTTGGGTAGAATCCACGGTTTAGATACTTCCTTCTGAACCTTATGTTGCGTCATCGTAGCCAATCTCTTGCGTCTATATTCACTAAATGAAAAGTTGAAGATAATATACCGACCATAATTAAAGACCTCTACACCCACTTAACTAACCTTCCAGACAATCAATTGACAAAAGAACTACTTCATTTTGGGTCTACTTTATGAGGGACAAGATCATACTGGAATAAGTGTTGCACTAAGCTAACAAATTTGATCACCCAAATAGGTTCCCCAACCTTACTCTTCACATTGAGTGCGCCTGACATAAAGTGGCTTGATCTACATGACATTCTTTCACCAAATGCCACACCTTCCTTTCTTTCCAACAAACAACACATAGATAATGTGATTAAAAACCCACACACAACAACATTATATCTACCCCAACAGTTCACAATCTTTTGTGAAGATATCATCGAGAAGCTTATGGGCGCCGCTACTTAAATTGGTACCGCTATGAATGGAAAGGCTGAGGTTCCACACATGTACATGATGTCATTTGGATAAATAATGCACCAAACATGGATGCACTTGATTGGGAAAACCCTATCATAGTCAATACAACAAGAGCATTCTTTGACAAATTTGTCACCACTTGGAACCCTCGCTCAAAATTTGACATAGGGAGCATGCTACATAGAACTCTAATAGATGATCCTTGCCTTCGAAACACAAGTGAAATATTTTCTACCCATCCTTACATTGATTATGAAGAGTTGGTTAATCATGTACAAAGACACACCAGATGTACTGAGAGGACTTGCCTACACAAGAAAGGTAAGAAAGTACAATGTAGATATAAAGCTCCTTGGAAATAATGTGAACAATCTACGTTACTATGTGACGAATCAGGACACAAGTCCTTTGAACCATCTAGAAATGATGATAGGTTGAACATCCATAACGCACAAATGCTCTCCATATGGAGAGAAAATATCGATTGCCAACCTGTCACATCACGAATTCTTGTTCTCAAATACATTGCCAAGTATGCATCTAAAGCAAAAAAAAAATAATAGAGAGTTGTGTTAATATGCTAGCAAGAATTTGCTCTGATTCAAGGAAAGAAGACCCTGCCATAAAAGCATACCAAACATTTATGGCCGATATTATTGCTGAAAGAGATATTAGCACACAAGAAACATGTCATATGCTACAAAAATTACCTCTCGTGATTTGCAATCGCTAATTTATATCACTAAATGTGGGTAATTTTTTTTACACCGCCTCAGAAAAACAACTGATGGCAGTGAGATACAATCTAGCTACATCCAATCCTACATGCATCATCCACCTCACTTAGAAGTGGTTACCCTAATTGAATCAACAAGATCCTACACATATGCTGTTAGTCGCAAAGGATGCAAATGGAGAGATAGAATAGAAAAAGAAATAGTCCAAGTCTTTCCCAAAAAAATTTCCATTCCAAAGGAAGACTCTAAAAATCTTGAAGCATTCTGCTGGAGAGAGCTACTCCTGTACAAACCTTTCCAAGAAATATAAACAGATATAGGCATAAATAAAGAAGAAATTATTAGAAATTGGAAGCAATTGAATACAAAGAAATATAATGTATGGCATGTTGATCGCACAGATCAACTTGAAGATGTCTTGGAAGAGGAGAATGATTCTAGTTGCGAGCTAGATAGACAAGACACTGTACAGATTAATGAGTGGGAGTTTTTGTCTCAAATGGGACTTGCTAATAGTACCAACTTAAATGAGCTTGGTATGTTGGGAAAGCGTGAATTTGACAACAATCATTCCTGGGAAGAACACAAAGTTCCTTTTCATTTGCATGACATAGCCATCCAATTTGTGTATACAAACAAGATGACTGCAAAAGATGTTCACCCCACCCAACACTTGTTCAACCAAAACTACACTTCATCACCTCAACAACAACTGGCACTTTCTCTCATTACCAACCACTCCAATGCTAATTGCTCAACACAACCTTTGTACATGGTCACAAAAGGAACATCAGGAATTGAAAAATCCTATCTAATTAGTTGCATAAGAAATGCACTACAAAACTGCTGCTCAGGAAGACAAAACCCACTCCTTGTTCTTGCTCCAACCGGCATCGCTGCATTCAATATACGAGCATCAACCATACATGCAGCCCTGAAAATTCCAATTAGATAAATGAAACCACTATAGGGACAAACATTGACAACATTCTAAGAAGACATGAAAAATATACAATACATTCTAATCGATGAGATGAGCTTCATAGGGCTAAAACTTCTATTACAAATTGATACCAGGCTACGTGAAGCGATACCCCAACAACAACATATTTGCTTTGGTGGCATGTCTATGATTCTAATAGGGGAACTAGCCCAACTTCCACTTGTTATGGATAGACCTATCTATGCATCACACACAGAAGCAATAAATCTATGGCACAAATTCAATAAAGTTGTAACATTGCAAACAATATTTAGACAGGAAGGCGATGATCCAATTCAAATATAGTTCCGTTAAACATTACAAAACATGCGTAACACAGAAACAATGGCACACGATTGGGAGTTGTTAATGACTCGCACAAACAAGCAACTCATGGCTAATGAACATGAAGAGTTTGACCAAGAAATACATTTGTTCGCTACAAATGAACTTGTAGGATTCCACAAAAAAATAATGCTAAAACAACTTAATTTACCTATTGCACTTTGTGTTGCGCTAAATGCAAAATGTAAGTTTGGGGAAGCTGATGATGATGACCAACTTCCCAAAGAGATCTTATTATGTACACTTTAACGTGTCATGCTTACAACAAACCTATGGATTGAAGTTGGGCTTGTCAATGGATCTCTTGGCCAGGTAAAAGATATTGTGTATCCTATAGGCTCCAAGCCTCTAGAATTACCAACATATGTTACAATTGCATTTGATAGTTACAATGGTCCACCTTGGGATGAAGGGAACCCAACAACTATTCCAATACCACCCATAACCCGGGGCGGGCATACACAAATACCTCTAGCCACTGCATGGGCTATCACTATACACAAATCACAAGGCCTTACCCTAGATAGAGCCACAATTGATATAGGTAGGACTGAAATACAAGGCCTTACCTTCACAACTATCTCAAGAGTCAAATCCCTTCAAGCACTTCGTATAGAGCCCCCCTTCTCTTTCGAATGCTTTTCTAAAATGCAAAAGAATCCATACAACATTATTAGAAAGAAAGAAGAAGTTCATTTGCACTTGATCTCACACAAAGCCCAAGTATGTGAATCTACTTGTACACTAACTTTTAAACTACTAAAATTCATATTAATTCATCTCTTCATTTAATGTCATCTATTTTGGTTTATCAAGCATTACATTGCTCTCTTCTACAGGTTGACACTTGTTGATCATGAAGACAATAAAAAGAAGAATTAGTTGATCTTCCACAATGCCAATGTATGTGAAGTTACCTATTCTTCCACTATGTTATTTCTATAATTTTAGTTTTCCCCATTCGTTAATCAAATCTTTCTTTGCTTATCAATTATTCAATTTTCCTCGTCTACAGGTTGCCGCTTACTGATCATGAAGAGACATCAAAGAAGAATTGTATTCCCATGTACAACATTTTTTCCTGCCTTTTTTGTTTATTCCAATGCCAAGGTTTCCTTTTGGTGACAATTTCAAAATACAATAATTCACTACTGTAATTTTATTTCTTTCTATAAATGTAACTACTATGTACATGATGCACTTATAGAATGTAACATTTTTTTACATGTCTCTTTTATATGCTTCCCTCTATTATATAACACTCTATTCATGCTTTTAAATCAAGAACCTATCGGTGTACCCCTTGCACCTCCTATGGGTGCAAGTGCTAGTATTAGTTCTCTCTAAATGGGGAGTGGGTGTGACTGGCTTTTCAGAAAGAAAATGATGCCTATCAGATATGCGGTCATTTTGGCTCTAATAAAGGGCGGACAAAAGAAGGGACGAGATTGAATGGATGGTCGTCCATTCAGAAACGACTATGCAGTGGACAAATGGTCTCTGATTTGACCATTTGTTAGCATTTATTAATTAATGTAAAAACCATGCAGCAGTTGTTTTTAATTTTTAGTGTTTAGGCGGGTTGTTTGTTTTATATTAGAATACAATTTATATAATTTAAATTGAGGTGGATTTTATTTATATATTTTTTTTCAAAATAATTAACATTAAGAATAATAGTACATAAATGAATGATATATAATTATTTGCTTAATGTATCTATAATTAATTTAGAGAATTTTTTAAATAATAATATAGATCTAATTTTATGATTTGTTATTTAAAATTTTTACCAACAAGGTCATGTTATGTTTTAAATATGGAGAGAGGGAGAGGTCTAAAGGGAGATGTGGAAATATAAAGAGGTAAATATAGAGGGAGAAATAGTGAGAGAGAAAGAGACAGCAATAGAGAGGAAGACAAAGATAGAGATGTCCAGAGATATGGAGGAGAGGGATATGTAGAGAAAAAAATGGATAGATAAAGAGAGAAGAGAAATGGGTGGATAGAGATGGTATATATATGGGTGTGTGCACCAAGTTGTGGACCAAAAAAGTGGACACATCTTTAAAAAAAATATTCAAATTTCATATAACTTGATTGGGTTATTGAAAATTTGAAATTGTTCTAGGCTTGGTAACCAAGAGATAACCTGATTAGGTTTTGAAAAGAAAAAAGTACTTCAAAACTCGATCGGGTTTTGAAAAGAAAAAAGTACTTCAAAACCCGATCGGGTTTTGAAGAAGTAAAACTTTCTCCATAACCCGAGTGGGTTTTGAAGAAACTAAAATAGGCTTTACTCTGGAAGCCATAACTTCCACATACGGATTTCGATTGACTCTGTTCAAAAAGAGTTGGAAAGATATTGAGACGATCTAACACATTATTAACCTATGATCATCTTTAGGCATCAACATTATTTTTTCCATCCATTTGAATCAAGTAAGGTATAAAATAGGCACTCATTATTGCCCATACATGCAACGTATAGGAAAATCAATATGCTATCTCTCTCTCTCTCTCTCTCTCTTTCTCTCTCTTTGAATATGAGAGAGAGAGTTTGAGAGAGAGAGAGAGAGGTAAAACTTATGCATTTTATTCTCCATAACCTGATCGGGTTTTGAACAAACTAAAATAGGCTTTGCTATGGAAGCCATAACTTCCACATACAGAGTCTGATTGAATCCATTCAAAATGCGTAGGAAAGGTCTTGAGACGATCTAACTTTTTATTAACCTATGATCATCTTTAGGCATCAAAATATTTTCTACCATCTATTTGAATCAAGTAAGGTATAAAATAGGTACTCATTATTCTCCATACATGTAATGCATAGGAAAATCAGTATGCTCTCTCTCTCTCTCTCTCTCTCTCTCTCTTGCATACTGATTTTCCTATACATTACATGTATGGGCAATAATGAGAGAGAGAGAGCATACTGATTTTCCTATACGTTGCATGTATGGGCAATAATGAGTGTCTATTTTATACCTTACTTGATTCAAATGGATGGAAAAAAAATGTTGATGCCTAAAGATGATCATAGGTTAATAATGTGTTAGATCGTCTCAATATCTTTCCAACGCATTTTGAACGGAGTCAATCAGACTCCGTATGTGGAAGTTATGGCTTCCAAAGTAAAGCCTATTTTAGTTTCTTCAAAACCCGCTCGGGTTATGGAGAAAGTTTTACTTCTTCAAAAATCGACCGGGTTTTGAAGTACTTTTTGCTTTTCATAACCCGATCGGGTTATTTTAAATTTAGAAACCCGATCGGGTTATGGGTTGGGAAGAGCTTTGGAAAATGACCCAAAGGCTTGGAGGCTCATTTTCCCTCCATTTTTTTTCTTTTAGACATTTTTTCATCTTGTAAGATAAATTCGTCTTGAATTTATCTTCATCAGGCTTGCAATTTGTCAACTAGGTATCTTTATAATTTTCACCATAATCTCATATGTCTTCTTAGCTTTCTAACCATATAAATTTTTCTATTTTTGGACAACATTAGCATAGTAAACTTTAATTTTCTTTACCAGTGTCTTGATTGTCTTCACAGACATATGTCTACCATTTTTTTAATAACTTTTGATATACTTATTCAAATTAAAAATAAATTACATACTATTTTTCTACATGTGATTATATACACTTTTTTTAAATTTTTTTAAATTTTTGATTATTTTCATGCAAGTTATGCCTAGTGCACGAACATGTACCAAATGTTCAGGATGTGATCACTTCAAAAAATCACAGATAAAAAAATACTCATCGAAAAATTACAAAAAAATACACAACTTCTAGATCTCACTCTTACCTATCATCCTACCAAAGGGATTTAAAAAATACTCAATATAACTATATCTTTTGTACCGCACACAGAAACAACCATGTTATGTTTTTCTAAAAAAATCAAGAACATGTTTTTGTGCATGCAAGATTTGACCCTCTTAATATTATCGGTTTTTTAAAAAAATTAGTGTTTTAGAAACTAGATTCAGAGTATTACAATTTTTATTTTTTACACATCTTCTTATTTTGAGTGCATGACCCTCAAACCCCTATTCCAAGATCAGGTTTACCCGATTTCAAAAAAAATGTGTCCACTTATACCCCTTTTTTAGTCCACAACTTGGTGCACACACCTATATATGTGTGTGTGTGTGTGTGTGAGTGTGAGAGAGAGAGAGAGAGAGAGAGGAAATATGGAAATGTAGATATTTAAAGTTATAGGAAGGGGGTGATGGAGAGAGAGAGAGAGAGATGTGTGTAGATATGGAGGGGGAGAAGAAGATAGAGATAGAGATGAATATAGAGTGAGAGGAATGGGAGAAAAATAGATAGAGAGATAGATCAAAAGGTAAAGATAGAAAGAGATCTAGGGAGATACAGAAGGATGCATAAAGAGGGAGATGAAGAGTTAGAAAGAGATATAAATGGTGCGATAGATTGATAGAGAAATAAGGAGATATACAGACGAACAAAGGGACAAATACTTAGTTGACCTTCCATACCTATTTAGCATACCCATTGCACAATAAGATACTATTGCTAGTTATAAATAATTGATTTAAAGCTTGTTCCCCAAGCAACCCAAAAGTCAAAGTCTAATTGTTTTCTAGACGCATATACTTTAAAAAATGAGGAAAGATTACTTTAAAAGACTGCTGTACACATGCATTATCAATGCGTGGCATAAGAAATGAATCAATATGACTAGACGTTATCTTGGATGATAGACATACTTGTTAGATGAGACATATCCGAATAAATATCAACAGAACTGGAGTTTGACTCTTGCTTTTCTTGGAGAAGAAGCTCAAAATCAAAGAAAAAGGCAAAGGACAGCTGTTTACTGTCATCTTCTTAGATAATCGTTTGACTGTTATTTTATGTGTTGTTTCAATATAAAAAAGAAGAAGGGCAACAAAATTGACAGATGCACTTTTGTTTTCATGTTAGAGAGTTGAATTTGCATGTTACAGACATCACCGCTCAGGTCACACCTCAATCAGCTAAACACGAACCAGTAGCTTATATACGGATACTTCTTAGGCTTTTGTTTCATCTTAAGATTCTAGATTAAATCTTGGTACAGAAAAGTATCATAGAATTCTTTTATCATGGGTGCAATTGCAGCAATGGCGGAGGTGGAGAGGAAGTTGGAAGGGAAAGTGGTGTTTTCTGCAATTGGTCGAGCGCATTATGGATTCGATGTTTTCACAGTCAATCTCCCTTCCAACTTGGACGCCATCAATGATCTTCAGCTCAATGAAAAAAGACTCACCGACGGAAGATCTGTTAATTACAATGCCCAGTTCGTGGGCGTCGAAGATTTCAAGCTATTCCTGCGACACCAAAATCACACTTTTGCAAAGTCTGAGTTGGGGATTAGCGAGGAAGAGGAAAACTTGGTATTTGTCTCGGAGAGAAGTGGAAGCGCCAGAATACACTTGAGCGCAGCCATTGAAAGGGGGGAAGATCATTATGTGAAAAGAGAAACTGTGGGTTCTCTGAAGGGAGTCGCCGGATTCTTCTTCGACAGGCCCACTGTGAAGAACGGAAAAGTCTTTTTCGTATCCACTCGAGAGAAACCTGCAAATCAACCCATCAAGAGTTGGTCTGCAGTGTACTCCACCTCTCTCAAAACAGGGGTAACAGTTCGGCTTACTCCTCCCGGAGTAACCGACTTCAGTCCCTCCATTTCTCCCTCTGGAAAATGGGTAATGGTTGCCTCTTATGGCGGGGAAAGAGAGTGGAAGATGGAACATATTGAGGATCTTCAGACCGATCTCTATGTTTTCAGTGCAGATGAAGGCTGTGGCAGGAGAATGGTTGCAGAGCACGGAGGATGGCCGAGCTGGGCAGATGAAAATACAGTCTACTTTCACAGAAGGGCTGAAGACGGGTGGTGGAGCATCTACAGACTCGATCTCAGAGCCAATCTGGATGGAGAAATTCAAGCAGAGAGGATAACTCCGCCCTCTGTTCATGCTTTCACTCCCTGCGCTTCACAGAAGGGGAACTGGGTAGCGGTTGCGACTCGCAGACCGGAGACCAAATTCAGGCACATTGAAATCTTCGACCTGAAGTCGAAATCTTTTGTACCGGTGACGGCCTCTATCAATCCGGATGTTCATCACTACAATCCATTCGTTTCCCCTGATTCTTTGAAATTGGGTTTTCACAGATTCAGGGGAGAAGATGCCCAAGAGGGCGACACAGTGGTTCCTTTCTTAGAGAATGTGGAGTCGCCCATTCCGACGCTTAAGATGCAGAGAATAAATGGGTTTTTCCCGACGTTTTCTCCTGATGGGTCTCTCATAGCCATCAATCCAGGGTTGGGTCCAAATGGTGGAGTTGACGTAGTGAAGGCAGATGGAGAGTCAAAGAGATGGAGATTGTTCAAGGGCCCTGCATTTGCTGTTTCATGGAACGCCAAGCAGAGTGGGCTTCTTTATGCCTCGGTTGGTCCCATCTTTGCTTCGGATAAAACGACAGTTCATGTCATATCAATCCGCTTTAATCCGGGCGATTTGGGAGAAAAGAGTGATGTCAAGTCAGAGGTGAGAATTCTGACAAAAGAAGGCACCAGCAACAATGCATTTGCATATTCATCTCCGGATGGGAAACAATTGGTGTTCAGATCGGGGAGATCTGGGCACAAGAATCTGTACATAATGGATGCAGAGGAAGGGGAAGAGGGAGGGATTCGAACCCTGAGTGAAGGCCCCTGGATTGACACCATGCCCTGCTGGTCTCCCGATGGGCAATGGATTGGATTTTCTTCCAACAGGGACGATCCCAATCAGTCGACCTATTTTAGCTTGTATTTGGTTCATCCAGACGGATCGGGTCTGCACAGAGTGCCGGGCATTGAGAAGGAAAGGATCAACCATGTCTGTTTCAGCCCCGACTCTAAAAGTCTGCTTTTTACTGCGAATTTAAGCGGAGTTTCGGCAGAGCCGGTTTCTCTGCCCAATCATTTCCAACCTTACGGAGAACTATATGTGTCTGCATTGGATGGAAGTGATGTGCAGAGGTTAACTTTCAATGCGTATGAAGATGGGACTCCAGTATGGCACAAGGATTGTAATGTCGAACCAGTTGATTTTCAGTCTCTGAATTCGGCTGATGAGAAAATATCAGGGGAAAAATTGAAAGCTGAATTTGATGAACCAGGGTGGCTTGCAAAACCGTAGAGCTGTGATTGTGTCGAATACTTGGCATTACAGAGCTTATTAATAGGTAGTAACGCAATGTTTTATCTCGTTGCAGAGACAAGGAAATCCAAAATATATATTTGGTTTTCAGAGAGATGGATAGCATACAGACTTTTGGTAGTAGAGAAACAGTAGTTTTCCTCCATTTATTTTTAGTTATAGATAAATAATATATATAGATAGCAATAAAGATGGTTAGTTATAGATATTTCAAACACACAGTAATAATATATTGATAAAATGAGGTTTCTTGATATATGACAATGACTCTGCATTCTTCCACACAGTAATAATATATTGATAAAATGAGGTTTCTTGATATATGACAATGACTCTGCATTCTTCCACAGAGGATTGGCAAGTAGGAGAGTTTTTTAATCTCTTTTCAATTGTGTGCTTCTTAAGACAACGGGAAAAAATTTCTCCTAATTGCAAACAAGATTTTGGCTCCTAGGGGCTTCTACATGGTATGTAACATTTTTCTTATGTTATGGGAAAGTGACCTGCTAAGTATAGTGGTCGAGCTTTGTGGGTTTCAAACTCTTGCCCTCTTGGAAATGAAGAGATCCTCAGTCGCGTGCCATTTTGTATGGACACCAATATATCTATGCTAGTGAAGACACCTAAAAAGTTGTCAACAAATATGAACGGATAAACTCTTTTGATCATGCCTAAAAGTTAATCCCACATCTAGAGCTATAAATGCATGTGCTAGCTATGTAGCCAATATATTGCACTCACTTCCCATACCATCACAATGTTTAGGAGAAAGTGTAGGTACATCTAGTATCCTTCCTATCAGTACACGCTTCTTGCCTCCTACTTGTTATTAAGAAGAGTTGCATTGCAACATAGCTTCGGCCATATTGGTAGGACAATTTTGTTGGGGGTTTGGTAATGAAATCTAGTGCAGAGCACCGCATCTTGCATTCCAAGGGTTCATTTGATGTAATGAGGTTGGATCCTTAGGATCAACCCAATGATGTTGTTTGGTCCATTTTGTAAGGCTAAGGGTACCAAAGGTGTCTTATAAGCCTTGGATCTCCTTAGACCAATAGGACCTTAGGGTTAAGTTTCATAGGGTGTCAAAGGAGTTTATGTTATTTTGGTTAATAATGACCTTAGAAATGGTCCTAGATCATATTTGGATCCATTGGAGGTTAATAGGATGCAATTTGCAAGAAGTTTTCATAATGTTGCCAACAAATGCAAAAAGTTCAAAAGTTGCATTTTTGCAAATGTTGCAAAGTTGCTCGGGAAGTTGCAACTTTTGTCCCAACAGTCATAACCATTCAAAATACGGTTATGGTAATTGGAAATGGTCTATTTGAGACATGAGATGCCTGTCCAAAATGAGATTAGAGGAGATTAGACAAGATTGATGACATTGTAAGTTTCTTGGTGGATTTGAATAAGACAACATTTGATTTCCCTAGAAATTCTCTATTTTTTCTGTGTAGTACGATCCTATATGGATTGGAGTTACCGAATGCTTGCCATGGAAATTTAATAGGGTGAGTTAACTTTCATATGCATTTGGTTTGAGTTTATTTGGTAATCGTAGGAGGGAGATTCATTCATTTCAGACTGGTTGGGAAACCATCCATTTTCTAGTGTGTTTCAAAGATGGAGCCCTAACTTGACATCTTACCAGTGGAATTTTGGCCACTTAGGAAATGCAAGTTAGGGATGTATTTTAAGAGATTCCAAAGGCTTAGGATGGGAAGTGTTGGTTTGCTGTGTTGTCCATCAAGCCCTAGGCTAAATAAGCCCATGCATTTAGCCTAAGAATGATGAATATGTGTAGGTAGTCAACCAAAAGGAGCAGCATGACTCAGTAGATAGTAGATTTGGGATAAGTTGGGGTAGAAGAACAACTCTGAGGTGTTGGATCGACCGTTCGGTGAAACCTGACCAAGAGTAGTAACCGAGTTGTTTACCTAAGGTTTCCAACAAAGTTACCGAGCTATTGTCCTAATTGATCATAGCCCTGAGAAGTCCAGAAGGTTGTTTGGGGTATACTAGACCCTAGGAGAGGTAGAATGCTTCTATAAGAAGTAGTTGAAAAAGGTGGGATTGCAGAATTGATTGGTCGGTGTCCTAATCAAGCAAGGGCCCATAAATCAAACTTCTTGGCTGTGCACTCTGCATCAAAATCTATGCCTATATGGAGTGGCAAGGTTATGTAATGGATACATAAAATACTTATGCATCATTTTAGTAAATGCTAATAAAATTGTTTAGTTTAGAGAAGGGAAATTAAAAAAAAATTAGACTTGTCATTCTTAAAATTGAATCTATTCTCTGAATAGGGTTACAACCCTAAAATATTTGCATTATTAATAGGCCTATTGTCAAAAATTGTAAAGTGGAATATAGTGTTGTATGGCAACCATTAGAACATATATGCCATTTTTTGGGCCATAATGCAGTAGCAATAGGACCCATGACTGAATTATTCACATCTCCAAAATAATCAGCATCCAACATGCAAGAAAACATAGATTGAATTAAAAAAATAATATTTCTTTATATTAAACCTCTTTGACAATAGTCTTAACAAATCTTGTAAAACCTGAGGAATTTGTCTTTGTCTTCACCTTCCCCATATAAAAAAATTAAACTACCAAGGCAATTTCACCTGAAAAAGAAAAACAGATTGAAAGAATGAAATGAGGGAGCAAAGAAGGTGAATAAAATTACCAATAATTCAATTGTGCACATGCATTGGTACTAATGCGTGGATAAGCATAGAGTCCAGCCTAAGGAAATCTTGTTCATCCATGTCCAAAGGGCATCTTAAATCATTTAATCACTAAGGAACAAATGCAAAAAAAAGATTATTTGGAATGACTTTAGAAACTTACAAGAAAATGCAATAGGAAGGTGTAAGGCCATATTCTCTAGGTCTACAAACGGGCTGCATGCGCATAGTTGAAAGTTGTTACATAAAAGTAACAAAAAGGAAAAAGAAGAAATTTACCCACAAGTGTGTTAGGGAATTGGAAAAATTTCCACGTAATCTTACACAAAATACTTAAATATTTGTAGATATTTTGTCTCAAATTATTGGATTTCCATCATTGTTTTCATATTGCATGCATATCCATTGATACATTGGTAACATTTCCATCTGATAAATTCATTTATGCTTATATTTTTATGAATATATCCTTATCTATTCAAGTTTATGCTTATATTTTTATGAATATATCCTTATCTATTCAAGTCTTCCATTTTTGTCTGACTTCAACTATAGTTTTGACCATATGAAAAACTACTAAACTTAGAATTTGGTTTTCGAATTCCTACTCAGATTTTGGCATTAAGCCGACCATTCATATGAAAAACAAAAAAGATGCATCTGCATTTTTATATACCAGGCAAAAATAATGAAATAAATATAACAATTTCCAATCCCCTTATCCACTTACATGTGAGCAATTTTATTCACATTTAGAGCACCATAAGAAAAACATATTGTCAAAATGTTTTCAGCAAAATTGATAAGCCAAATACTAAATCCAAACTTGAACAAAATCGTCTTACTGGCAGAGAATTGTACAAGGATTCTTTTTATTCCCACAGTAGGCTAAACTGATTTTAATACTTGTGACAATCTACCGAGCCATCTTGATCACCAATTATACGGTGACAAAAAAAAATCATATAATAATTGCCCTAAGAATTGCACGATTTATCTGATGAAAGAAATTAATGTCAAAAATATTGACACAAATTCAAAATAATGATTGGTTATTAAATTTTTTATTAATCACCATGGTTACCTCCCAACTTGGGGGTGGCTGGTTTTCCATCCTAGGCTGGGAAGTGAGCACAAAAGGCTATGCAGAGAGAGAGAGACTCATTTTCCTATACATTGCATGTATGGGCAATAATGAGTGCCTATTTTATACCTTACTTGATTCAAATGGATGGGAAAAAAATGTTTATGACTAAAGATTATTTTAGGTTAATCATGTGTTAGATCGTCTCAAGATCTTTCCTACGCTTTTTGAATGGAGTCAATCGGACTCCGTATGTGGAAGTTATGGCTTCCAGAAGAAAAACCTATTTTAGTTTCTTCATAACCCGCTCGGGTTATGGAGAATAAAATGCATAGTTTTTACTTCTTTAAAACCTGATCGGGTTATTTGAAATTCAGAAACCCTATCGGGTTTTGAAGTACTTTTTTCTTTTTAGGTCCCGATCGGGTTATTTGAAATTTAGAAACCCGATCGGGCTCAAGACAGATTGAGTTTTTTAATAATATTTTCTAGACTTGGTTACCAAGCCTAGAACAATTTCGAATTTTCAATAACCCGATCGGATTATATGAAGTTTGATTTTTTTAAAAAGATGTGTCCACTTTTTTGGTCCACAACTTGGTGCACACACCCCAAATCTGAAAGGAAAATATCTAGTGATGAGATGCTTAGGCTTACTGCTAGAGAGAGAAGATTAATGATGGATAGAGAAGTCATGAGGATTCCCACCATAGGGTTTTCATCTATCGTGCTGTTCACAGAGCCTAAAACCCCCAAATTTGAAGATGCTAGAAATGGCCCCATGTTTGGGGGACCAAGCTTCGGTGCTGAACAATAGAAGCCCAATTCAGGGAGATATGAAGGTGTAGAAATGTACGAGAAGGTGCATGCTGCCATCACAGATATATCGTCAGAAATGCTAATAAAGCTACATGAGGAGGCTTGCCCAAGGCTGATAGAAAGGTTCAAAGAGCGAGAGGAAAATATTAAAATGGATGTGTTCAATGCCTTCATCGAGTTGTTACGCCAGACTGAGAATATGACTGAAGGATCAGGGGATGCCCGACATTTAAGCCTATTATTGATGTTGAAGCAAGAAGTCCCAAAAATAGTTAAGTCTCTTAACAAACTACTCGGGAAAAAATCAGTAAAAACTAAGGTTGGGACATTTTCAGTATTGAAAGAGCTTGTGGCTGTTTTACCCGATTGCTTAGCTAATCATATAGGCTTTCTATTATCTGAGGAGGAAAAGGAGGCGTCAAGTGACAGAGAAAATGATTTAATAATTAATCCTAACAATAAATTGAACAGAGAAATAGGTCTGCTTTGGGATGTTGTTGTTGCGCAAGTCAAAGCGGTTTGGACAACTGCTAAGATGCAGAATGGTATGCTATTCATTGATGTGGTTTTTGAAGAGCTAGAGAGACAACTTTTAAAAGTTGTAAGGGAATATATTTCACTGTTAGATTGTATTCAATCTGATAAAATTTGGAGAAGATTGATTCGTACTATCCGTGAACAGAGTTTGGTGAAATTAAAATTTTGTAAATTTAAAATAGAAATGCAGGAAATGCCACAGTTCATGGCTATGCCGGTTGGATTTCAAGTGGGAGATTGTTGGGAATATGAAGCCCAACAGTCACATGACCATTCGCCTTCTCTCTTCTCCCCATTTGATGGTTGTATTTGTTTCTATAAATGACTGTGTATATGCCATGAGTTGTACTTGGTTTTTGGTTAAACATTAATAGAGATTTCCCTTCTTTGAGAGTGGATGTAGGCAAATTTTCCGAACCACTATAATCTTCTGTGTTATGTGTTTTGTTCTACTTTTCTATCGTTGTCTTATATATGTTTATTAAGTTTATTTGCTCGATTAAAACTCACAATTGCATGGAACTATTGTGGAGGCTTAGGATTTAAACAATGATTAAACCAAATGCCAACAACCAATCAGATTCCAAAATTTTCCAATATTCGCATTTATAATTGCTTCTTCTTGTAGTGAGTTGCATGTTTTTTAAGGTAAATATTAGTTAACATTTCTTTGAAATATTTTTTCACAATATCATTGGATCTAGATTTGGTGATGGAAGATTGTAGAAATAAACACAAATTTCAATATAAGAGAACGTAGAAATATTGAAGAGGACTCTGAAAGTGAACAAAGATTTGGAGTGTAACGAGGCAAATGTGTAATTTTTCATATCTACAATTATTTTATTTCAATCCTCCATTCACGCCAGTCAAAGAGGACACACTTCTTTGAGGTATTTGGATAAACAGTCTACGTGCCTTGCCTTGTGCTTCCATATCTTGCATGCATTATGTTGGGATTATTCTATGACACATATGTAGTGACTTCCTTTTCTCTGTTTGTGATTTATTGCTTGACCATTTCAGTAGAGATATCCACATAGAATTATCAAAATTACCTTAGGCGAGAGGCATACCCAACTCAAAGGAGGAAAGAATTTATACCTTTCAACTGAGGGTATTAGTTACATGAGCATGTATTCTAGGAGGCATGTTAAAAAAGAAGATGGCACTTTTATTAAGATCGATGCCCTTCCAGAGAATTTAGTATAGTTTGTGAAAATGTGAATCCACTCCTTAGCTTCAACGATAGAAGCTTCACCCATTGACAATGTAGCATCCACAAAGTTTGAGTGGGAAACAATAATAGGAGTAGAAGATGACTTGAACTCTAGGAAGAATGATAAACTAGCAATCGCACCTTAGTGTGCAATGGGAACGCCGTAGAGTTATGGAAAGGTCATTTAAGTATTTGTCCCTTTGTTTGTCACTCCTTTTCCTCTCTAGATCTCCTTATCTTTGTATCAATATATCTCACCATCTATATTTTTTTATAACTCTTCCTCTCTATCTCTACCTCTCTATGAACTTCCTTTTGTATCTCCTAGATCTCTTTCTATCTTTACCTCTTGATCTATCTCTAACTCTCTATTTATTTATCCCCATCCTCCCACTTCATATTCATCTATATCTCTATCCAACCACGTCTTTCCTTCACCCCCTTCCTATA